>JAODPA010067792.1:0-33224 GCA_025585075.1 Nepenthes mirabilis | reverse complement strand
TAAAATTTAATCAATACTCGAATAATAATACGGGCACACCTCGAGTGTCACTCCGCAATTCTGATCATTTCTCAAAATTTTATAATATTTTAATTTATTTTCACCGCATCTGAAATATCCAAAATTATAATTAATATTAAAATAATTCAAACGGGTCTGGAATATTACATCTTCTCTCCCTTGAAACCATACCCTCGCTGCATTCTCTCGATCGAGCTACTTCTACTTCCACCATTCTCTTTGAATCTGTTCTTTGCTTCCACTCCAAATCCTACTTCCTCCTTCCTCAGCCCTTCAAATCCGTCTGCCTTTTGTGCATCACTTCTACAGTTCTCCATTGGAATGTTTGAGAGTTTAACTTCTCTCAATTACTTCGGAAGCTTCACATTACAAATTTGTAAAAGGTAGGAATGTTCGAAAGTCCCTTGTTCTACTTTATTTATGTGAATTCCTAGTTCGATTTCACCGTCTATCATTATAGATTTATGAGAAATTTTTCATAAATTTGTAGTTGTGATGTGTAAAACCCCAATTTGATTTCCGGGTTGTGTAATAGTTTGATTTCTATTTTTCCATAAATTTTTCCAGTAATTTACCGATCTGTGCAAAACCCTAGTTTTCTGTAATTTTTCTATCTGGTTTTGATTTTACATTTTATGTTTTCTGGTTACCGCATCTGTTTTCATTTTGTTTACATTTTCTGTAATTTTTTGTAATTTTCCCATGTCTGGTTGCGTTTTTCATCCTGTTTCTATTTCCAGTCTGAACTTTGATTTTTCCTATTTCCTGATTCTATTTCTCCATTTTGGTTGGGCTGTTAATTTTTTAGGATTATCTATTAATTTTTTGGTTTGTCTGATCCACAAATTCCCCATTCCAATTGATTTTTCGGGATTATCCCTATCAAAATCTCTAGTAGCAATAAACTGAATGCATAAATATCAGTTCTAGAATTGCATTTCTTTACGTTTTGCATCTCTATATCCATCTCTGCTCAGGCCATCATTTCATTAGCTATAGCTAGGATCACCAGCTTCTCCAATCCAAATTTAGTGAGCCTAGCATCAAAATAGTCACCAATGAGCACGTTTTTCAATCTGATGTTCCCATGAGTTATCGGCAACTTAGAGCAATTTTGTGACATTGGGCCAAGTTCATCACTGGCTCTTTGGCCTTGGTTTCTGGTTCCTAACACACAAGTGCCAGAAACAAGGAGCGCAAAAGAGTTGCCACACAAATGTAATTCACTTTACTAGCCACTGATTAAAGAAAAAGATACCAATCTCTTTTAGGGGATAAAAAGTAAAGTCTAGGCCATGAAAATATATCTGCTGTTGTTATCTGCTGTATTTGTTGTTATCTACTATATTATTGAATAATGGTACTACTTCCTCATAGTTTGCGCTGTTGTTGAGCAATGTACTTATGTACAAAACATCTATTCCTCATATTTGCATATATTGTAATTTATTATTACAATTCATAGATCAATTATGCTCCAATTTCTTCAACGAGAACAAAAAGAAGATAGCAGTCATTATAATGCAATGGATTAAAATCTGCCATATTATTTGGTAATTTTTATGTGTCTTAAGTATAATCTTAATTATTGAACAACCTAAACTTATAATTATGAGATCTTATAAACTTGACTTTTATAAAACAAAAAATAATATATCAACCGAATCATACATGATAATAATATCACTTGTATTAACATGTTGAGAATAAGTAAACCCGCATTTCTCAAACTGCGTGAGATGTTAAAAAACAGTAGGGGATTGTGCCCATCAAAACGCATGCTAGTCGATGAGCAAGTGGCATTGTTCTTACACATTATTGTGTATCATGTAAAAAATAGGGTGGTTGTATATAATTTTTAGAGGTCAGGTGAAATGGTAAGTAGAATATTTAATAATGTGTTAGCCACAATAATACATATGCAAGCATAATTTTTTAGATGGTCGGAACCCATTTCTGAGAACTATACGGACGAGCGATAGAAGTGATTCCATGTATGATAATTATTTCATATGTTTATTGTTATATTTACGTGGTAACTGTACCAAATAACTCATTCTACTTTGATGTATATTTGTAAAATTGTATAGACACTTTAGATGAAACATATACACAAATAAGAATACCTACTGCAAACAAACATACATATCGAACTCATAAGGGAGATGTAGTTACAAACGTATTAGAAGTATGTACCCATGATATGCAATTTATATATGTCCTCCTTGGTTGGGAAGGATCTATAGCAGATTTTAGAATTTTATGATATGCACTAAAGAGAAGGCATGGACTAAAAGTTTCAAACGGTAAGATCTTAGAATACCGAATCAATCATAATATTTTATAATAAGCTTATTTTACATAATGATATCACATATTTTTATATAGGTACTTACTACTAGTTGATGTGGGATATAAAAATTGTAATAAATTTCTTGCACCATTTAAATGAATTGTGTCAAGGCCATCATCCAAGAAAAGTTGAGAAATTCTTCAATATGAAACATACTGCTACTCATAATGTTATCGAAAGGTATTTTTAATTACTGAAAATACGGTGGGAGATCTTTAGAAGTCTATCATTTTATCCTGTCAGAACACACAATCAAGTTATCATTACTTGTTATCTGCTGCACAAATTTATAAGAAATAAAATGGATTATAATCCTATTGAGGATGAATACAATGAAATGTATCACTAATCTCTTTGACAAATATACAAATATGATAACACAACTAAATCCTACTGATAGTTGGAGTGCATTTAGGGATAGTTTGGCAAATGCTGTGTTCAACGAATGATATATTTAACACATTCAATTTGAGTAGTGCCAAGTATATGTTTGCTGTTCCATATCATCAATGCTGTTATCTTATTATTAATTAGTTATTCACAAATTAGTTATGCACACACACACACACACACACACACATATATATATATATATATATATGCTTGAGTTGGTGCCTGGCTTCTTTAATTACTTCTTCGATTCACTCTTTCACAATTATGACAGATAAAAATAATTAAGCATGTCACAATTAAATAAAGATATCGAAAGAAGATGGGTGCTCCATAAAGACGATACTCTTGTTACCAGTATGGTTAAGTTATATAATATTGATACACACAATACTAATAATAGTTTCAAGTTAGGTTACATGAGTTAGAGAGAATTTTATAATAAACATTGCCAAATTTGGGTTTGAAGGAAACCCCACACATTACTTACAGGATAAAGACATTAAAAGGGGAATGGAGTATCGTATATGATATAATAAGAGATATGAACACTTTCAGATTTGGGTGAGATGATGCACAAAAAATAGGTGTTGTGGAACAACATGTATGAAATACATACATATCAATATGGTCTCTACTTTTTCCTTTACTCTGAAAGAGCATCAATGCTCTTTGGTCACTAATAATAGATATCATGTTTGGGATGACAATAGATATCATGTTTCAAGATGCCAATAATTCTATGCTAGGCTCCTTGTTTGTGTTTTTGTGGATACTCTTGATATTTACTTGTTGAATAGAGAGGGAACATGCTTCCATTGGTCACTAAGTGCATAACCTTCCATAATCATTTTTTCAGATTGCAAATTTTTTATCCTACTACTGTCTCATGGTAATTGTGTGGCAGTATATAAATTTTCAGTTGTCTTGGGCCTTTATTTTCCATTGAATAAACTACTTCCTCCACCTAATTGAATTCCACTTAAAGTAGTTTTATTTGTGCTGGAATTCTTTCATTCAAAGAGTTGAAAATAGCAGTTTAAACTGCTATTTCTTGTTATATAAAATCATGGTAATGCAGTACAATGTAATATATTCACACAGAGCTACAAGGAAGCCGCTGTTTGGAAAAATAAGTCATTTTCATATTTAGAAGATTTACCAATGATTTATGACAAAGACCATGTAACAGGGGCAGATGCACAGGTTGCCAGGATATCCTTACGAAGCTTCAGAACAATGAACAAGAGAGTAAGTAATTAACCGTGAATGATGTTGTAGAGATGGGGATTGAAGACTTACTCTATGACGGCCCAATTTCTAAAACATAGTAAAATCCTATTAATTAACTTGATATAATTAAATTTGGAATAAGTAAAATTTAAAAAATTAGTAAAATAACTTACTGCAGCAAAACTATAGGGTTGGGCTCATTGTAGGCTCGAGCCCATCAGAGGGTACCAAAAACAGAATGCTCGAAAAAAGTCCGCGCACGCCGCTGGCTTGAGCGCCCAAGGAGGCACTGAAAATAGAATATATTGCGCTCGCTGCTCGCTCAAGCACAAAGGAGGCGCTAAAAAAAAATTGGTCTAGGCTTGCTGTTTGCTCGAGCCACCTAGGCGGTGCCAATTGTTCTAGACTTGCGCCGCCACACGCTCAATAGGCGCTTAAGCGCGGGCGTAATTTTGTCCCACCGACCTGATTTTGATTTTATTGATAAAGGGAGAAGAAGGTGAGAACAGGGCACGAACGAAGAGCAGCGAAGGGAGAAAGAGGAGAAAAGGAGAGGGAAGGGATTCTTTGCCAATTTCGGTCCGATTAGAGTAAGAAAATCAGTAGATCAGGCTGACACAAGTGTACCCCAAACTTCATTTTCTATTTTCTTGCTTTTAAATAACTCCACTTTGACATTTATTCTATAAAACCCTCGTCCCTTGAGTTTTGTTAAAATAATGCATGTTTCTCATTATTTTACGGCTAGATTTTTAATTTATACATGATTATTATGAATTATGGCTTTGATTTCGTCATTTGGCTTACGTTTTATGTTTGATTTGTGTCCAAAAACTTCACCCCAAATGCTAATTTGAAAATGGAGTATAGGGTATTTACAAATCTTGAGTTTTGAGGTAAATTATTGATCGATGAAATAAATAATCTTATTTAGACAATTTTATCCAAAAATTTTATAAAAGTTAAGCCACCTAAAATTTATTAAGAACTTTGAACATACTATCCTCGATATGTAAATAAGGAGGAAATTGTTCATTAAGAACTTCCAAAAACATCGATGTTTTTGATGATTAGGAGCTCCAAAACTACACGGAGGCTTCAGCTCATATTTCCTCGGCGTGCCTTGAGTATGACCCCGTCTGTGGAGTGATGTGTGATCCGCCTTCCATGGGACATTAAACAACAATAGAACTAATTGAACATCCTATCCTCGAGATGTAAATAAGGAGTGTAAGAGCTTTAGAACTTTGAATTAAGACCAAGAGAATCATCCTACTCTCGGAATATAAATTTTGGAAGATATGAACTTTAAATAAGAATTTCGGATCTTCATATCATTTGAATAAGAATTTCAGATCTTCGGATCATTTGAACTAAGGATTTCGGATCATTTGAATAAGGACTTGGATCTTCAGATCATTTGAATAAGAACTTTGGATTTTCGGATTATTTGAATAAGAAATTTGGACTTCGGATCATCAGATCAACTTTGAATAAGAACTTTTGAACATCCTCCCTCATGATGTCAATAAAGAGGACAAGAACATTTGAATAAGAACTTTGAATAATAACATTTGAATAATAACTTTGAATAAGCACTTTGAATGAGAAGCTTTGAATGAGGACTTTGAATGAGGATCTTGGATAAGGACTCTGAATGAAGAACCAAAAACTTTTGAACATAACTCCTTCAGGTATATGCATCAATTTATGTTTTTGGTCTCGTTTTCATGCATGTATAATTTTTCTAATTTTTTTTAAATTTCTTTGTCCCTATATTTTGCATGTTTTATATGATATTTGTATCTTCTTACTATTTTTGGTACCTTACTGGGTAATTGCTCAGCCTTGCTTTTAATTTCCTCCCAAATAAGCTGAAGCCTAATAGGAAGTACCAAAGATAGGAATTAACTAGAATAAGTTTGTGGAGTTCGAAGGCTTTTGAAGATTTTCAATGTTTGAGGACTTGTAAATGTATATAATTAGTATTTTGAAGGAATGATATATATTATGGTGATATAGAATGCTTTTGTACCTTAATGAATGTAATATTTTTACTTCCGTAGATTGATATATGATTGTAGTTACTTCCGTAATTATTTTTCATATTTGAATTTATTTTGGTCCTAGATGGTATCTCTCCTAGACCAATATGATACTTTAGGAGTACTGTGTTAGAATCATAAATGATATGGCATTTGTTGATCTTGTACTTTGAGATGTTGTTGAATTTTAAGATTTATTTGCTAGTATGTCTTAAACAGTTTGTTTGTATAGATCTTATCCATTTTTAGGAAAACCTCTGTCCGATTCTCTGTAGAAATTAATGTGTTTAACTTTATGGGCATTGGTTTTGTATGTTTATTTATGAAAGTTATTAGTAAAAAAAGACCCGTTCTATCACAGTTAGTATCAGAGAAAAGAGATACCTTAGATTTGAGTTGAATTGTATGCAAAAGTTTAGGATCGATTAAGATTGATCGAATAGATAGATGAAGATGTTGGATGATTATGTTAGATTGGATAGTCCTAGGTATTCTAGTTTGTATAAGCTAGATTAAAATTAAGTTGGCACGTAGTGTTTAAATTGATTGATATTGATTTCAGGCCTAGGCTAATTGATTTGGTTTTAAGGTTTAGCTTGATCTGTTCTAAGTTCAGGTAAGATAAAGATGGTTAGGATTAGATGGAATATTTAGGTTTTGGCCCTAGGATTTTTATCATGAAGTGCATTGCTTGATTTTAACCCCACCCTCCAATCTAATTATATGAGGATAATTAACGTTGTAATGTTTGCGGTTATAGAAAATAGCATGGCTAGTAGAAGAGGAAGAAGGACTACTCGTGAAGATGCTAGTACTCCCTAGGGTCGATAGGCTAAATATTTAAATTTGTTGGGGTGGATGACTAATATACTAGAATCGATGGAGCAATGTCATACGGCTCCGATTTTTAGGAACCTAATGAATCCTACCCTAATGGCATATGAGAGGTTTACAATGAAGAAGGCGCCTAAATTTTTAGGAGAAACATATCCGGTAAAAGAGAATATTTGGCTTCAGAGACTGAAGAAAATATTTACGGTCATTTAATATTTTGATCAGAAAAAGGTTACTTTTGCGGCTTATAAGTTAGAAGGAGAAACTGATAGTTGGTGGTCGATGAAGAAAATGGCCTTGGATTTACTCAATGAGGAAATCTCTTAGAAAATATTTGAGGAGGCTTTCTTGGAACAATACTTTCCTTCTAGCCTCCAGGATTGGAAGGAAGAGGCATTTATGCGGCTTAGGCAAGGAAACCGTACTGTGGCAGAATATGATGTGAGGTTTGTTGAATTGTCATGGTATGCGTCATATATTATAGAAGATGAATTGAGAAAAGCCAAGAAGATCTAACAAGGATTAAGATATGAGATTAGGAGTCAGTTGGTGACACAGGAGTTTTAAATTTATACTGAGGTTCTAGATAAGGTTCTAATAATTGAAAAGGAACTGGAGACTCATAAATTATTTGCTAAGAGGGCAGCTAGCCAAATGAATTTTAGTACAAAATCAGGTTTAGGACCCTCAAGACTTTCTAAAAAGATAAAAGTGTCTGAAAAAGGAAAATGTAGTATCGAAATTTAGTAAATGTCAAGTTTTCAGGTGTCTATGGTAAATTGTGATCATTGTGGGAAGAAACATTCGGGAGAAATTTATTTTCAAATGATGGGGGCCTATTTTAATTGTGGTCAGTAAGGCCATCTGATTAAGGATTGTTCCTTACCCAAGAGGCTGAAACAAAGGAGCCCGCTGCTTTAGCTAAAACACTTACGGTAACAGTTCAGGACTCTGAGGTACTCTCAAATGTGGATGAAGGTATTCTTTTATTTATGGAGATTTAATTTCTATTTTATTTAATTTGGAATTTATGTATTTTCTTTTTTTTTTCATGATTTGTATGTTATATCATATCCACCCTGAAAATTTTAGGTTGTCCCATGGCTGTATTTATGTATTCTTTTGTAGACCTTATGAATTGTGAAGGGTAGTCAGTCAAGTCTCCATTGGTGGAAAGGAATGCAAGTTTAGTTGAGGAAAGGTTCTATGGAGTATGTGGCATTTTTGGTAGCATGATTTTGAATCTGTGAGACTAAAGTAGTTGCTGATTTGGAAAAATGATTGATATTGTGACAGTATATGGTCTTCCCTGGTTTAACTAAATCTAATAACCGATCTAACAAGTATTTTCCAAGGATCGTAGAGCCGTGAGGGATTGGGCTTAGAAACGATAAGTATTCATAAGGATGGGATATGTATAGTTAGCCTTCAAGGAATTAAGGGTAAATTATTGGCTGTTTTGTTTGGGTTACGACAGAATGTAATGTTTTTGAAGAAGGATAGAAGTATGTTCATCTCACATCGCAATAGGTGGCTACCCTCGAACCAAGTGGGGAAGGATCTTATTATTTGAAATTATTTTGCCTATATTAGCCGATGAGGTACTTACCTTGAGAAATTATAGGTGTTGGTTATGGGGATAGTGATTGCCCCATGATTTTGGAGGTTTGAAGAGGTGTATTATAAAGGAGGACTGAGATATATAATAAGACGTTTTTGAGAAAAATCTAGGACTATGTTTCCTATATTATATATGGATGGTTGTTCTTGGATTAAGTGGAAGAGGAGTCCATAGTTAGAGTTACTCTACCGTATGTCAAAATTAGTAATTGAGGTCTCCATTATGAGAATTTGTGGGTATTGCCTTTGGAGATAACTTTTGTCTAATAATTTTAAGGGCCAAAATAGTTACGGCACTAAGGAAAGACGATCCTATGATATTGTACATGGCTAGACTTGTCTGAGGATTGTGGAGATAAACCTCGATGCCTTTAAGGAAAGAAAACATCAGAATTGGCAATTGATATTGGAAGTCTTTAGACTTAATATGCCTTCGATGTGTCGTAGGAGATGTGAAGGGTAAATCGTGAGTAGGTTCAGATGTTTGGATAATGGGATGTCATATTCTTAAATTGGGAGACAAAATCATATTCAAAGTATTAGGGCTATGTAATTATGAAATGAAAAGTCCTTACAGTTTGTTTTAGGACAATTAGGATGACCCACTCATTGTGATCGTGGATAACGTGTTTGGATTGAGCTGGTTAGCTCATCGATATGCCAACGAAATCTTGAGGTTGCTAAGTATTTGAGTTTGAAGTTTTGGGTGATCACCTAAGGCTGTATAAATTTTTGGGTGATTGCTATGATTAAAATTTCTAATTTGGCTATAATTTGAGGATTTGTGGGATTTCTTTACATGACATGGATATTTTCGGATTTGTTTACTAAGTGTTCAACATGGGTTATGTATTTTAGAAAAATGTTGGTTTGTCGTCATACCAATGAATTAATGAGGATATAGAGTATTTTCGATTTGAGGTTTAATTATAATTTGAGGTTTATGCCGAACTTTAGTCAAACTTGATCATAGGATTGTTGGTGACAAGTTAAATTGGATTTGGTGGTGGATTACAATCGGATGGTTCGTAGTTAGAAAATTAATTAGAGTTGCGTAACGGAATTGTGGTAAACCCATACATTTTGATGTTCGATTTGAGGGTCAGAAGGAATGATTATCTCGAGATTTAGTATAAATTGAAGGATCCTTGACCGTTTGAAATTTTGAACTGAGTTGGAGAAGTAATTAATGAATTGGGTTTGCTTTTAGATTTGATGAATTTAGATTTTGACAGGACACATTGGGTAATGAGGATCAGAATGATTCAAATGTTTAAAGTTCATTGGGATAAATCATTTGATCGAGAAAATGATTTGGGAATGTTAGGAAGATTTCCTCCAATTAGAAAATTTCGAGGTTCGTTAAATTTTGAGGGCAAAATTTTTATAAGTGGAGGAAGTTGTGACGGCCCAATTTCTAAAACATAGTAAAATCCTATTAATTAACTTGATGTAATTAAGTTTAAAATAAGTAAAATATAAAAAATTGAAAAAATAACTTAATGCAGCAAAACTATAAGGTTGGGCTCGAGCCTACAGCAAGCCCAATAGAGGGCGTCAAAAACAGATTGCTCCGAAAAAGACCGCGCATGCTGCTAGCTTGAGCACCCAATGAGGCACTAAAAATAGAATGTATTGTGCTCACTGCTCGCTCGAGCGCAACGGTGGTGATGAAAACAGAATGGTCCAAGCTTGCAGTTCACTCAAGCCACCTGGGCGGCGCCAATTGTTCCAAACATGTGCTCACCGCGCACTCGATAGACGCTCGAGCGCGGACGTGATTTTGTCCCACTGACCTAATTTCGTTTTTATTTATAAAGGGAAAAGGAGGTGAGAATAGGGCACAAACGAAGAGCAGCGAAGGGAAAAAGAGAAGAAAATGAGAGGGAAGGGATTCTTTGCCAATTTCGGTCCAATTAGAGTAAGAAAATAAGTAGATCAGGCCGAGACAAGTATACCCCGAACTTCGTTTTCTTTTTTTTTTTCTTTTTAATATCTCCACTTTGACATTTATACTCTAAAACTATCATCCCCCAATTTTTGTTACAAATAATGCATGTTTCTCATGATTTTACGGCAAGATTTTGTGTTCATACATGATTATTAATAATTGTGCCTTCAATTTTGTCATTTGGCTTACATTTTCTGTTCGATTTGTGTGCGAAAGCTTTGCCCCAAACTCTAATTCGAAAATGGAGTATAGGGAGTTTACAAATCTTGAGTTTTGAGGTAAATTATTGATTGGTAAAATGTATAAGTTTATTTAGACAATTTCATCCAAAAATTTTGTAAAAGTTAAGCCACCTAAAATGTGAGATCCCAAAATCTAATGGCTTAAAATGTTGACCGGAATGTACACTAAGTTGACCGGCATCCCAAAACAAAAGTTGAAACCGGCACTGCATGTATTTGAACTCGGCCATGTGAAATAGAACTCGGCCCTTCTGCATGTAAATTGAACATTGGCCTTTTGCATGAACTCGACTTTTAGTTGAAAACATGAAACCGGCTTTTTGCATGAAAATTGAACTCGGTTTTAAGTGAAGAATGAAACCAGCATTGCATGTATTTGAACTTGGCTTAATTAAAATAAGAAATATTGACCAAAAAGTTGACTGAATAAACTAACGGTAACTAAAGACAAAAGTAAACCTTACTATTTAGTTAGAATCCCATTAGGCGGCGACCAAATGGAATAAGTAAACTAACCTAGTTACTCCCACCTACCTTCTGTGAAGAAGTACCAGAGTTAGTGACTTATCCCACCTAACCCCTCCTCTATAAAAACCTAGCGTTGGTTGAATGTAGCAAAGGTAAATGCAAGCAGTAAGGAAGAAGTGGAGGAGAGAAAAACTTCAGACGGTAATATTGGGCGACCGACTGTCGGGCAAGTGTACCTCGGACGCTACTCTTTAAGTTCTTAAAGGATATTGCAAGTATATACTTTGTTTTTAACTCCAGAATATTGCAAGTTACTTCGGACGCTAACCTTTTTAAGTTTCGTTTTGTATCTAGTTTTAAAGTTCACCTTTTCAAGTCCAGATCGTTAAGTATTCTTCCGTTTGCAATAACCAGTTTTAAGAGAAACCGCATGTCTCTCTTCCGATTTAAAATACTTGCCACTGCTTAAGTTCTATTCTGGTTTCTGCATTCATGTTACCTGTCTTCTACTTTATGTTTCTAATTTAACTGGGTTTCGCATGTTAAAATCGAAATCGGCCCCTTGCATGATAAAAACGAAATCAGCCCTTTGCATGGAAATCGACACCGGCCATTTTGCATTGAAATCGAAATCGGCCCCTTCGTATGGTCAAATCGAAATCGGCCCTTACATGTTAAAAATTGAAATCGGCCCCTGCATGTTAAAATCGAAATCGGCCCTTGCATGATAAAATCGAAATCAGCCTTTGCATGATAAAAACGAAATCGGCCCTTTGTATGGAAATCGAAACCAGCCCTTTTGCATTGAAATCGAAATTGGCTGCTTCGTATGATAAAATCAGAATCGGCCTGCTTGTATGATAAATCTAAACCGGCTTACCCTTGCGAAAATCAGAATCGGCCTACTTGCATGCTAAATCTGAATCGGCTTATCCTTGATAAAATCGAAATCGGCCACTTGCATGATAAAATCGAAATCGGCCCCTTACATGTTTAAAATCGAAATCAACCCCTTTGCATTTAAAATCGAAATCGGCCCCTTGCATGATATAATCGAAATTGGCCCCTTGCATTATAAAACCGAAATTGGCCCCTTGCATGTTTAAAATTGAAATCGGCCCCTTTGCATGTTAAAAGAGAAATCGGCCCCTTGCATGATAAAATCGAAATTGGCTTTTGCATGATAAAACGAAATCGGTTCCCTTATGATGCAAACAAGACTGGCCCTTAAAGCATGAAATCACAAACCGGCCTTGTGTGAGATGAAATCACAACCGACCAACCTTATATCATAAAAATGAAACCTGCTCCCTTGATGTAAAAAGAACTCCAGCCCTTCCTTAATGAAATCCAAACCGGCCACCTTAAGTGTGAAATCAAAACCGGCCACCTTGTGTATGAAATCCAAACCGGCCTTGAGTGCCTTGAAATTAAAACCGGCCCTAAGATGAGATTCAAATCGGCCATGAGCACCTTGAAATTGAAACCGGTCCTAAGTTGAGATTGAAATCGGCCATGAGCACCTTGAACTTGAAACCGGCCCTAAGATGAGATTGAAATCGGCCTTGAGTACCTTGAAATTGAAACCGGCCCGAAGATGAGATTGAAATCGGCCATGAGCACCTTGAAATTGAAACCGGTCCTAAGTTGAGATTAAAATCGGCCATGAGCACCTTGAAATTGAAACCGGTCCTAAGATGAGATTGAAATCGGCCATGAGCACCTTGAAATTGAAACCGACCCTAAGTTGAATTTGAGAACGGCCATGTGTGCCATGAATTTTGAAACTGGCCTTTGATTTTAAAATCGGCTTTATAATATGCTTTTTGAATCGGCCTTGATTTGAATAAGTGACGGATATATTTTGAAATCGGCTTGATTGTAAAATGACAGATATGTTTTGAAACCGACCTTAGGACACGAATTGTAAAGTCCTTCTTACTTGGACAAAAGAGATTTTGAACCGGCCTCCTTAAGACTCGAACTGTGATATTCTGTGCACAATTTCTGAAGGGTAAATCGTGATGTTTCTGACTGATACTGAAAATGGCTTTCAGTAAGCGAGAAGAAGAAAGTATTTCTATTTCTGTTATTTTGGACCCAGACTATTATGTAGTCAGGTTAGGTTCTCCGGTATGCCTTAGAACGTTATGGTGGTAATCGAGAATAACTCTATCCATGAAGTTATATGTGGTCCGTCTCTCCTCAGGGCGTTATAATAAGGAGGGTAGCCTCTGTGCTGTTCTGGCCGGCACCCCCACTTGATATTGGAAGGATCTCGTGAGATTATCTGTTCTGTTTAATGCCGTTGATTGTGGGGAGATGTACACAATCTATCCTCGATTATTCGCCCCCTCCGCTAGTAGGGTATACTGGTAGGGTCCTTTATTGATAAAAGATGAGTTTTCTATAAACTATGGAAGTAAGACCAATTTCTACTTTCTGAAATATGAGTACATTGATTTTTGATTTTTGAAGACCATTTCTATTTTCTGACAATTCTGTATACGTCTGCATCATATTTCTATTATAAATCACTTCCGTATGGCATTTGTAACTTCATGTACAATAGTATCTGTTTTGCTGAGTTATGTTCCGCATGCATGTTTTACTATATACCTGCATGTACTTTGCTTGGTCTCGGCTCACTGTTTTCTATTTTCTCCCTCCAGATGAGACTATAAAATTCGTGTCTAACGAGAAGGAGTAACTAGAGCTCCGTTTAAGAGATTTTAAGGATTCCGAAGTATACTTTTGAAGTTACCATGGAAGAAGCAGCTGATGTAATGATCTAAATAGATGTGTTTTTGAAATTGGATCATTGTGCCTATGAGCGCATGAATGAATTTTATGGGAATGAGTTTGAATGCTTCGACGGGTTATTAGATTTACTTTCGTTACATGTTTTATGGATAACGTGTGTGGATCCTAGATCGCATCTGTGATCTTGTGTTTGCATATTGTGATGTAGCTAGACCAGCTGTGTGCATATACTAAGTTATTGTACAGGCTATTTATTCCAGTTCTGACTGACGGATTCAAAAAAAAATATCCGTTCCATCACAATTGGTATCAGAGAGACAAGATACCTAGAAATTGATCGATCAAAAAGCGGAAGCATAGGTTTGAATCTTTGTACAAAATTTTCATAGAATTTAGTCTGGGTAACCAAGGTGATTAGAACTCTTAATAAGTTGACTCCTAGTCCTAGGCTAAGTTTAAATTTCACAAAGCTGATGGATATTCTCCTTTTCTTTAACTGACTTTTTTTTTATTTTAATATTGCACCTGTCTTGATTTTAGGATGGCTAATAAAATGCGAAGAAGAGATGACCGGGGTAGTGTTAGTACCCCCCATGATCGGGAAGCTAAGTATGTGACTTTGTTGGAAAGGATGACGCATATAGTAGAGAAGATGGAACGGCATCATATGGCCCTGGTGCTTGCACCACAACCAATTCCATCTATGTACGAGAGGTTTAAGGTAGCGAATGTGCCTGAATTTTTCGGAGAAACAGATCCGCTGAAAGTAGAAAACTAGATTAGGAGATTGAAGAAAATATTTACAGTTATCCAATGTTCTGATAGCGAAAGAGTTGCCTTTGTAACTTATAAATTGGAAAAAGATGCCGATGATTGGTGGGCTAAAAAGAAAAGAACAATGGGATGGTTGGATGAGAAAATTTCTTGGGAGATATTTGAGGATGCATTCTTGGCAGAGTATATTCGCACTAACCTTCAGGATTGGAGGGAATGAGCCCTTATGAAACTTAGGCAGGGGGGTTGCACTGTAGCAGAGTATGGCGCGAGGTTCATCGAATTGTCTCATCATGTACCTCTCATTAGTAAAGATCAATTGAGGATGACAAAGAAGTTCCTACAAGGGTTAAATAATGAGATTAGAAGACAATTAGTGATCGAGGAGTTTCAGACTTATACTGAGGTCCTAGATAGGGCCTTAGTACTCGAGAAAGAGTTAGAGATACAAAAATTACTTGCAAAAAGGGCTGCTAGCTGGGCGAGTCCTGATAGAAAATCAAATGTGGAACCACCTGAGTCGTCCAAGAAAGCAAGAATGGTGGATGCGGGGAAAAGCACTGCCGAAGTTTTGTCGATGACTAGTTCGCAGACATCAACTGCTAAATGTACATATTGTAGGAGGAAGCACATGGAAAAACCTTGTTATAAAGAAATGGAAGCATGCTATCATTGTGAAAAGTTGGGTCATCTAATAAAAGATTGCCTATTACCAAAGGGTCGAAAGGAAAGAAGTCGGTTGTTACGATGACAATGCGAGACCCAGAGACACCCCGAAGGCGGATAAAGGTAATTTCTTAATCGCAGAATTTTGATTTGTTATGTGTTTCCTATTTGCCCTAGAAATATTAGAATTATTTCCTAATTGTATAAACATACATATGTTTTGTAGATTCTGTGAGATTTAGGAACTGTAGCATGTAGTAAGATGAGTACACAGATGGAAGAAGGAATGCTTGATAAGTAGAGCTGATGGTCTGGGAAGGATTCTTGAGGTAATGCGAACCTCTGGAGTTGAAATAATACTCAAGGACGATGGTAAAAGATACAGTACCCTGTCAATAGGATATGAGATTCTGAGTAAGAGACAAGGTTAAATGAGAATTAGGGCTGCCCTTTTTGAAGTTAATAAATGACCGTTTAAGAATCTGGCTATGAAGGTTTTAAGGAACATATGTATGACCAAGTTAATCTGTTTTAATAAGCGGTTTTAAGGAAGCTGAATTTGACATTTGTCTCTCATGATTTGTGTGGAATTAAAAGAGTATCGACTAGACACTATTAATGGAGTCGTAGAACCATATGATAGTGGGACTTGTCGATGATCAAGTAAGTTATGATATTTGCTA
Source organism: Nepenthes mirabilis (assembly GCA_025585075.1). Lineage (NCBI taxonomy): Eukaryota > Viridiplantae > Streptophyta > Magnoliopsida > Caryophyllales > Nepenthaceae > Nepenthes > Nepenthes mirabilis. Next base: position 17,181 of record JAODPA010067792.1, on the reverse strand, counting down.
CCCCAAGTCCGAAGGGGGCCTGGGCATCAAAAATCTGATAGATCAGAATAAAGCTCTAAACTGCAAGCTTCTTTGGCGTCTTAGCTCCAAAGACCCAAATTCGGCCTGGACTTCTTGGATTTACAAAAATAAAATCAAAGACCGGTGCATTTGGACCCTTAAAGTCCCGGATTCGGCAACATGGAGCTGGCGAATGATTATGAAACTTCGCCCCTTCATGTGTTCCCACACTATTAAGGCTATTGGAGATGGTTCTGATACTTTCCTCTGGCACGATAACTAGCACCCTCTAGGCCCCATGAGTGAGGTTAGCTTCGATCGTACTCGCCTAGTTTCGGGCCTGCATTGGGACGTTAAGGTTTCAACAATCATCAAAAATAACAACTGGTCATAGCCTAACCCTTTTGATACTGAGGTTTCACATTTAATTGAAAACATGCCGGCTAACCCCCCATGCATCAATCAAAAAGACTCTTTAAGGTGGGCCAGGAATGTTCATAGAAATTTCTCGACTCAATCAGCGTATTTCCTCATCCATCCTCCCAAACCAAAAGTTAGCTGGGCTCTTTTGGCGTGGGGTCCATACCATATTCCTACTCACGCGTTTACACTATAGTTAGCTATCAAGGGTAGACTCAATACCCTTGACCGCATCCATGGTGTCCCCATTCCATCCACTAGGTGCACTCTTTGCAAAACGGGCGATGAAGGCCATGATCATCTTTTCTTCTCCTGTTCATGCTCCAGAGCACTGTGGGTCAAAATTCAAAGACAGTCGGGCATTCATTGGCCACACACCGAGTGGCATCACAATATTTCTTGGGCTGCGTCTGTTTGGAGAGGGAAAAGCTTCTTGGCCCTCACAAAACGTCTATCACTGGCAGCCACGGTCTACTACATATGGAAGGAGCATAATAATTGTATCTTTCATAAGTCCCCACCCCATGACATTTTCCAAATTTTCTCTGCGATTATCAATGTCGTGAGACTAAAATTGAAGACCGTCACGGTGTCTGATAAAGGTATTTCTAGGCCATTGCGGCTTCGTTGGGGCATATAATAATAAAAAAAAATCATTTCATGTGGTGGCGGAGTGCTTCTTCTCAATTGGGACGGAGTGACTTTGTTCGAGCTTCCGGAGTGCAGTTGTCCTTTATCCGGAGTGCCTTCTTGACTCCTTGGATGGAGAGATTTTTCTCACTTTGTACAGAGTGACTTTGTTAGTGCTTCCGGAGTGCATGTGTCCTTTATCCGGAGTGCCTTTTGTCTCCTTGGACGGAGTGGCTTGGTTACAAGGTCTGGCGTGACTTCTTTTCCCGTGTTGGTTTATGAAAAAAAATAATAATAATTTCATGTGGTGGTCGGAGTGACATTGTTCGAGCTTCCGGAGTGCTTTTGTCCATTTTCCGAAGTGCCTTCTTGACTCCTTGGACGGAGTGAATTTTCTCACTTTGGACGGAGTGACTTCGTTAGTGCTTCCGAAGTGCATGTGTACTTTACCTGAGGTGCTTCTTGTCTCCTTGGATGGAGTGGCTTGGCTGCAAGGTCCGGACTGCCTTCTTTTCCCGTGTTGGTTTTGAAAAAAAAATCATTTCATGTGGTGGCCGAAGTGCTTTTTCTCACTTTGGACGAAGTGACATTGTTCGAGCTTCCGGAGTGCTTTTGTCCTCTATCCGAAGTGCCTTTTTGACTCCTGGACGGAGTGATTTTTCTCACTTTGGACGGAGAGACTTCGTTAGTGCTTCCGTAGTGCATGTGTCCTTTATCCGGAATGCTATTTGTCTCCTTAGATGGCATGGCTTGGCTGCAAGGTCTGGATTGCCTTCTTTTCCCGTGTTGGTTTTGAGAAAAAAAAAAAGTCGTGTGGTGGCCGGAGTGATTTTTCTCACTTTGGACGGAGTCCATTTGTTCGTGCTTCTAGAGTGCATTTGTCCAATATCCGGAGTGCCTTCTTGTCTCCTAGGACGGAGTGGCTTGGCTGCAAGGAATGGCTCGACTGTGGATCCTGTGATGGTTTGATACCTAAAGATGTTGATCCCTCTGGTCGTGGTTGGGGCTGTGAGCTGTTCGGGGTTGATGATGGCGATGCATTGCTCCTGTTGGCATGTGATGCTGGTTGGGGTTGGTCTTATGCCTGTCGATAGTTATGCTGCCGAATTTGTAGTGAATATGCTGATGCTGTACAATTTGAAATTCAAGATGGTTGCTGCTGTACACTATGTAGTGTCGTCTGATGGTTGATGCTCTGGTGAGAATGCTCCTTGGCAGAAGTGTGGGATGGGGTCTCAGGGATGGGTTGCGTGATGCTCTGGCTCGATGGCCTTCCTGTCGGTTTGGATGTTAGCTTGTTGTTTGGATTTAAGTTAGGTTGGATGTTCTTAAACCTATCATGTCTAGGTCCGTGATCTTTGATCCCGCCTATTTCCTTGAGTTTTGGGGGCATACCCCTCTTTCCTGTGTTCTAATTTCAAGTTGGCAAAACACTTGGAGTTAGGACATAGATCTGTAAATTTTTATTTTTAAAACAATTACTTACTTACCAAAAAAAAGTAATGATAATATGGACCGATTGTATTTTTGGGCACACAATTCAAAGCCAACGGAAGATTTCTGAACTCTAGAGTCAGTTCCAATAATGCCCCGAGGAAGGACAAACCATGTATAACTCTATGGACGGAGTTATCCCCGATTACCACCGTAATATCCTAAGGTATGTCGAAGAACCTCACATAACTGTATATCAGTCCTTGGTCTTAATTAACAGTATTAGAAATAGTTTTCCTCTCATTTTCTAAACTGAAAACTTCTTCAATTTCAAAAATCAGTCAGAGTTTCACAATAACTCTTTAGTCAGTTTCAGAACATACAATAACAGTTTATAATCCTTCAATTTTGCTTCAAAATATACAGAAACAGTTTGAAAACCCTTCAGTTTACCTTCAAATTTTCACAGAAATTTAACAGTGCAGTTCCGTGTGAATTTCTCAGTTATAAGTCATAACATAACCGTACTCTTTTATAAATTAACTATCACATATCAACAATTATGGATTTTTAACATTAAATCCTAGATTTTCGTATCTACGATTTCGATAAATATTCTGGATACCAAACGGGTACCGAACACACACATTTACATGAAATCGAAGCCAGATATTGCGGTATATATGTAAACACGAAATCAGTCCAATTAATTTATAGAAACAAGCTTTATTTGCACAGAATATGGATAAACATGCTTTTAAAGTATAAATACAGTCACAGAGATATTAAAACACTATAAAAACAGTATATAACATCCGGAATACACTTATCTGAGTCTGATCTACCGTTGTTCTTAGTTGGATCAGAGTGGAACAGTCAAAGTTTCCTTCTTTCTCCTCTTTGCTTCCCTTTTCCTTTCGTGCTTGCTGCTCTCCCTCTCTCCATAAACCCTAAAAAAATGCCGCACAAATCGCACACAGTGCTTTTGTACGCAGTCGGGCGCTCGAGCGGTGATTGTGAGCCACTTGGGCACACCGCCTCGTCAATACTGCTCCTTGAGTTCTCGTCGAGCGAGAGGTTCTATTTTTTGCTCAGCATATCTACATTGTGTTTTCGCCGTCCGAGACCCTTTTCGGCCATTCCAATCCAATTTTTTGAATCATTGGACCCTAATTTTGATTATATAACCTTAATAAACCATGATTATCATAATTTAAAGCATAGAGTCGTATTTACGAATCAACGTTTCTCGGTTTACAACTTCTGTTCCCGATTTACCAATTTCAGAACTTTAAGCTTTTCAATCCGATTCCTCTCGTACCTTTTGACCACAGTTTACCTATCTCAACTTAATTACCTTCCAATTATCATATTTTGAAATCCCGAAACCTCATCACCCATATTAACTATATCTTGAAAATCGATACCTTATAGGGCCTAACTTCCTCTTTCTATTTTCGGACTCAATTTTTCACATTCTAAATCTAATCCTCAATTATTATTAATTCAGTTTCACCCTAATTATTGTATTCCGAAACTCAAGTCATCACACTCTCCCCTACTTATAAAAATTTCATCCTCGAAATTTTATAATCTTTAAATTTCAAAGGTTAATGAACTTCGTTAGCATCTCCAGATTTAGTCCAGATTACGGTGGTTATTCTAGAAATCATTAATCCTTCAAACTATCCAGGCATTTAATACCTGATTTGCTCTATACGTACCAAAATCTATCAAATCTGAGGACAACCCAAATTTATTAACTACTTTTCTAATGTGGTTCAAAACTATAAACAGGCAAAATTTTATTATTTCAACTTACGTTAGGCCTTGAAAATAATTATCTCTTTTTGAATCTAAAATCGAACATCGAATTTTGCAGTAAAATTCTGATGTACACTTTGATTAATTTCCTAACTATGGACCATCCGATTGAAATTTACCTTCTAATCCAATTTCACTCGACATCCATGATTTTCCAATCAAGTTAACAAAAATTTCAGTAATACCTTAGTTTACAATTAGATTCCAAATTAGAATGCTCTATATTCTCATAGATTCTTTGGTATGTCATTAAACCGACATCTCCCTAAAATACATAACTCATGTTAAATACTTAATAAATGATTCCCAAAACAACCGTATCATGTAAACAATTCCCACAAGTCCTTGATCTACAATCAATTTAGAAATTTTAGTCATAATAATCACCCGAAAATCTATATTACCCAAGGTGATACTCCCCAAACTCCTAGATTTAAGCACTTAGCAATCTTAGGATCTCGTTGGCACATTAATAGGCTATCTGATTCTATCCGAATGCATTACCATAATTCAGGATGGGACCATTTTGAAACAAAATCATGAGGACTTCTGGATCCATGATTTCATATCTTCAATGTTCCAGATATAATTCTTTTCACTATTACTGATTTAGCCTATTGCCCAAAATCTCTTTGATCAGCTTAGTTAAGATTCAACATAAAGTTCAGATTATAAGTAAACCTTGAATGTAGAACACTTCACATTATTATTCTTTCATTGGTATATCCCCAAACTGATATCCTCCTAAGTCCTTGAATTATCACAAGATATAGAAACTGTAATTACATCAATCTCCAAAAAGTTAACATCAAGCTTAGAGCATCAATCAAATCTCAAAACTCAATTAGTAGCTCACAACCTCGAGGATCTCTTACTTCAAAATTTCATAACTCCAATGCTTTGAATATGGTTTATCTCCCAATTCTAGAATACAACATCTGATTACCCCAACATTCTTAGCCAACATTATCTGCCAGTATAAAAGTCCATTACTCTTAAAGATATCGGGGCTCATCACTAAGATTCTTAGACAGGTTTACCTATTCACAACATTACATGATCATCCTTCCTTAGTGGTGTAACCATTTACTTTCAAAGTTATTCGAACAAACAACTAATTTCGGAGGCAAGGCCTACAATTTCTTCAAATGGAAGCCTTAATTATCTTCTTTGACCTGCTGAAGAATAACGCTGATTATGGGCTCCTCTTTTACTTACCTTAAGAACAACCCATCCCAAAAATTTAAAAAATATAGTCCCCAAGTGTCCTCAAAATGTCTGATTACATATTTTATTTCTTCTTTATGTTATATTTTCTTAATCTTTAAATTCGTGGAACAACCTATACATTTTCCTCAAATAAAAACCTCATTGATCAATTTTAATTATGAGTAGGGCAATTTCAATTGCAGGCTCCTTTCTTAAGGGTATTGTATCCTATCACAATACATTAGACCCATCAAGGGCCAAACCCAAGCAAGCAGCCAACAACTTTACTCCAAATTCTTCAAAGGTTACCTATATAGATCTTCATCGATTTATTTTTGGCCATCTCATAATCTCCTCCCCTACTTGGGTCGAGACTAATCACCAAAATTTTAGTTAATTTTCACTCTTACTTTTTCAAATTCAAATTGTGCTATCAAAAATGTAATCTATGACAGACCGTATGCTCTGCTAAAAATCCGACAGAGTTCTCTTCATAATACAGTCGTCGAACTATACAAAAAGTTATAAAACTTCCTAAGATATCCATTATTGCCGATCTCAGATAGCTAGCAACAATCTTAACACATTTCTACATAAAATCCCAATACATAAGCTCCATAAGTATTTCCATAACACAAAACCGTTGAACAATAATAAATATAACATATAATTTTACGAGGAATTAAAAGCATACACGAATTTTAAATAAATCAGAAATCAGCATTCCATTAAAAGAATACATTTTCTTCACTTTTGACGACATCTTAGCGTCCTAGACCGTCAGTTCAAAAGATTTTGCTGAAACTATGGGCTTTTTTACTCCCAATTTCTTTAGTAGTGGTCAGTTTTTAACTAGGTGACCCTGTTGTCCACATCTAAAACAAGTCCCTGTCTGTTTTTCAGTAACTTCCCTTTCTATTGTAGCTGTTATTGCCTTTTTAGAGGGCCTTGAGAATTTCACATTCGTATTCACACTATAACTTGCTCCGCTGGCTATCCTCTTAGTTGAGAATTTTTGAGTTTTCAGCTCTCTCTTAAAAATTAGTACTCTATCCAAAATCTCTGCATAAGTTTGAAATTTAAGGATCACCAATGACCTCCTAATTTCACTTCTCAATCCTTACTGAAACTTTTTAGCTTTCCTTTCCTCATTTTCTACGATATACGGCGCATATCGACACAGTTCAGTAAACTTTACATCGAATTTGGCCACAGTAGATTTTCCTTTCCTGAGCTGTATAAACTCTTATTCCTTTTGATCCTAAAGATTTGAGGAAAAATATTTTTTCATAAAAGCTTCTTCAAATAATTTCAAAGTAATATTAATTTCAGGTATTCCCAATGCCCTTTTATTCATAATCCACTAGTTAGCTTCTCCATCTAATTTGTAGGCTGCAAATGTGACCTTTTCTTGATCAGAGTACTAAATCACTGTAAATATTTTTCTATTCTCCTAAGCCAAATATCTGCTTTCACCGGGTTGGTTCACCTAAAAATTTAGGTGTTCCTTCTTTCCTGAATCTATCATAAGCCGTCGGGGCAAATTTATCGGGGTCATGTGACGTTGTTCAGAATTTTCCTGAATCTATCACTTCGATTACATTTGTCAACTTTTCCAACAAACTCAAATATCTAGCCTCTTAATCTTCTGGGGTATCGTTGCCACCTCTAGTATTATCCCTTCTTCTATTTTCCATACTAATATCCTATCACAGAAATATTACAATATCAATTACCGTCAATTAATTAGATCGGATAGAGGAATTAAATTGTTGCATTCATAAGAAAATTCTTAGGGTTGAACCTTAAACATTCCATCTAATCTTACCTATCCTTACCTTGCCTCAACTAAAGACAATTAACCTGAATCCTCAAACTTAAATTGATCAATCTAGGCCTGAAATCAATGTCGGTGGACTAATCATTACATCCCAATTCAGGTCAATTCTAACTTATGCAAGCTAGAACACCTTGGATTTCCAAACCTAACTTATTCAGTCTATGTCCATCCATACCTATTCAGTCAGTTAGGATTATTTCCTAAGCTTCCGTGCATGATTCATATCATTTGTAAGGCATCTTGTATTCTCTGATACCAATTATGACGGAATGGATCCTAATTCTCATAGGACCCTCCATCAGACAGATACAAAACAGAATCCATAAATTTATATCAATAAATACTGCAGAAATTTTGGCAGAATTTTATCTAAAATTAGACGAAAACCAAATTATACAACCTGCTTATTTACACCTATATAGAGCATACTCAATATCCAAACCTCAGACTTATAACCACTACACAATCACAGGATAGTACAAGTACACAACTAATCAAATATTATAATTTACATCTTACAATACGTATTCACAGGACCACAAGTACCATCCATGGCCTTAATTTTAACAACCCTATCAACTATACAAAAATTCAGATAAGATATGACATCTAGGACTTGTATAGAAGCCAAAAAATATATAGCGGAAGCAACTATGTTAACCTGGGAAAGCATAATTTCTGTTCCATCAGAAGACAAAACATATCACCGTTATTAATACATAATTTTCTTTACAAGATTCTATAAAATATGTAGAACTATCAGATCTCCCAAAATACTTCAAGATAAATCTTCGAGACTTCACCGAGATTCCAGAATCTTGCTAACTAATCTCTAACTAGGCCTGATTTTTCCGTATCGTCTCTGTAACCTTATTTGGAGGTAGAAAAAATAGTAAACAGTGAGCTGAAATCCAATAAAGTACTAAAACATGCAGAATATAATACTCTCATATAGAACATAATGCAGTAAAACAGTTACAGTTACATTTATGGTACGGAGACATTACCAGAATATAAATACAGTCGAGCAGAAACATATACAATAATCATGGGGAAAGCAAAATTTTCATATAAACAGATCTCAAAAACTATAAATCATATTAGGGTAGAAAACCACATTAATATCAAATCCGAAGAATAGAAGCAATTCAGGAAAAACATGATAAAGTATGTTTCTACTTCAACATGCATCGGGGTTTATAAAACAGATCAAAATCTCACTTGTTTCTTCAGAAATTCTAGTTTGATATTCTAGTGACCCAACTAGAGAACCCTACTGGTCGAGGGGCGAATAATTAGGAATAGATTCTGTTTTCGCCACACAATTAAATGCTAGGAACAGTAATGATAATAGGGACCGATTGTATTTTTGGGGACACAATTCAAAGCCAACGGAGGATTTATGAACTCCAGAGTTAGTTCCAATGATGCCCCGAGGAAGGGCAGATCACATATAACTCCATGGACGGAATTATCCCTAATTACCACCGTAATGTCCAAAGGTATGTCGGAGAAACTCACATGACTATATCTCAATTCTGGGTCCTAATTAATAGTATTAGAAATAATTTTCTTCTCATTTTCTAAACTAAAAACCTTTTAAATTTTAGAAATCAGTCAGAGTTTTACAATAACTCTTTAGTCAATTTCAAAACATACAGTAACAGTTTATAATCCTTCAATTTCCCTTCAGAATATACAGAAACAGTTTGAAAACCCTTCAATTTAGCTTCAAATTTTCACAGAAATTTAACAGTGCAGTTCCGTGTGAATTTCTCAGTTATAAGTCTCAACATAACCGTACTCTTTTATAAATTAACTGTCATATATCAAAAATTATGGATTTTAAACATTGAATCCTCGATTTTCATATCTACGATTTTGATAAATATTTCGGATACAAAACAGGTACCAAACACATGCATTTACATGAAATCGAAGCCAGATATTACAGTATATACATGTAAACACAAAATCTGTCCGATTAATTTACAGAAACAGGCTTTATTTGCACAGAATATGAATAAACAAGCTTTTAGAGTATAAATACAGTCACAGAGATATTAAAACACTGTAAAAACGGTATATAACATCCACAGTATACTTGTCTGAGTCTGATCTACCGTTGTTCTTAGTTGGATCGGAGTGGAACGGTCAAAGTTTCCTTCTTTCTCCTCTTTTCTTCCCTTTTTCTTTCGTGCTTGCTGCTCTCTCTTTCTCCATAAACCTTAAAAAAATGCCACACAAATCGCGCACAGTGCTTTTATTCACAGTCGGGCGCTCGAGCGGTAATCGTGTGCCACTCAGGCACACCGCCTTGTCAACACTGCTCCTCGAGTTCTCGTCGAGCGAGAGGTTCTATATTTTGTGCCCCATTGGAGCTCGAGTGCTATTGGGCACGGGTCAGGCCCGCATTGAACTTGCAGCGCGTCTACATTGTGTTTTCACCGTCCGAGACCCATTTCGACCCTTCTAATCCAATTTTTTGAATCCTTGGATCCTAATTTTGATTATATAACCTTAATAGACCATGATTATTATAATTTAAAGCCTGCAATCTTATTTAGAAATCAACATTTCTTGGTTTACAACTTCTGTTTCCGATTTACCAATTTTAGAATTTTAGGCTTTTCAATCCAATTCCTCCCATACCTTTTAACCACAATTTACCTATCTCAACTTAATTATCTTCCAATTATCATATTTTGGAATCCTGAAACCGCACCACCCATATTAACCATATCTTGGAAATTGATACCTTATAGGGCCCAACTTCCTCTTTCTATTTTCGGACTCAATTTTTCACATTCTAAATCTAATCCTCAATTATTATTAATTCAGTTTTACCCTAATTATCGTATTCTAAAACTCGGGTCGTCACACTCTCCCCCACTTATAAAAATTTCATCCTCAAAATTTTATAATTCTTAAATTTCAATGATTAAGGAACTTTGTTATCGTCTCTAGATTTAGTCCAAACTATGGTGTTTATCATAGAAAACCTTAATCCTTCAAACTGTCCAGACATTTAATACTTGATTTGTTCTATACTTACCTAAATCTATCAAATCCGAGGACAACCCAAATTTCAAAACTCAATTAGTAGCTCACAACCTCGAGGATCCCTTACTTCAAAATTTCATAACTCCAATGCTTTCAATATGGTTTATCTCCCAATTCTAGAATACAACATCTGATTACCCCAACATTCTTAGCCAACATTCTATACCTTATGATTGCATCCAATCATAATACATCAGACCCATCAAGGGCCAAACCCAAGAAAGCACCCGACAACTTTACTCCAAATTCTTCAAAGGTTACCTATACAGATCTTCATCAATTTATTTTTGGCCATCTCATAATCTCCTCCTCCACTTGGGTCGAGACAAATCACCAAAAATTCAGTTAATTTTCACTTTTACTTTTTCAAATTCAAATTGTGCTATCAAAAATGTCATCTATGACGGACCGTATGCTTTGCCAAAAATCCAACAAAGTTCTCTTCGTAATATGGTCGTCGAACTATACAAAAAGCTATAAAACTTCCTAAGATATCCATTATTGTCGATCTCAGATAGCTAGCAACAATCTTAACACATTTCTACATAAAATCCCAATACATAAGCTGCATAAGTATTTCCACAATACATAACCATTGAACAATAACATATATAACATATAATTTTATGAGGAATTAAAAGCATACACGAATTTTAAATAAATCAGAAATCAGCTTTCCATTAAAATAATACCTTTTTTTCACTTTTTTTTTGTTAAGTAATTAATTGCATTAAAATTTAAATAATATGTACAATCAGCTATGTTCTTTACCAAGTGTTTTGCCGACTTGGAAAAAGAAAACATAGAAACAGGGAGTCTCCTGAACCATGACGAAAGTCATTAAAAACCAGTTTACAAAATCAAAATCGGCGTTGAAACGCAAAACTAGCTCAGCAGTTGAATCGCACTCCAAAAACGGCAAGCACCGGATAATTATCAGAAGAGGTCACTCCGATCAGCAAGTGAACAAAGATCACTCCGGTCAGCAAGTGAACAAATATCACTCCGGACACTGCAACAACTCCACTCCATCCAATAGTGAGCAAAAAGCAGATCAGCCCTTTCCAGTCATTGAGCAAAAAAGACCACTCCGTCCTTTAAGAGAGCAAGAGGCAATCCGGATACGAGGACATATGCACACCAGATAGAAGAAACAAGGCCACTCCGTTTTTTCACTTTTGACGATGTCTTAGCGTTCTAGACCGTCAGTGCAAAAGATTTCGCTGAAACTGTATGCTTTTTTTTTTCACAAAGAACTGTGCTAGCATTGGAAAGTGTTGAGATATTCTGGCGGCTGTAGAAATGTTGCCGAGACTTTGGGTTGTGAAGTTGGTAGAGAATTGTCCGAGATGCTGTGGGCGCGTTGCTCTCATCTGAGGTCAGGCTGAAGAGTCCGAGATCCCTCTGCACATGGCCAAGATGCTGATTTTGCCCGAGATGATGTGGCAACGATTTGTGAGCAAACTCAGTCCGAGGTCCTTAGTTGGTGGTTGGTGTGAATGTTGTCCGAGTTGCTGTGGGCACGTTTTTTCATCCAAGGTCAGGTTGAAGAGTCCGAGATCTCTCTACACATGAACGAGATGCTGATTTTGCCCGAGATGATATGGAATCGGCCGTGAGCACAATCAGTTCGTGGTCCTTAGTTGATGGATGGTGTTAATCCAGCCAGTGATAGTGGTCAACTAGGGGTTGGAAACAACGACAGGTTGATATAGGCATGTGGCTGGGCCGGGTTTTGCCTTTTTTTTGCCGATTTTTCCGTTTGTAAATTTACTTCGGTCTCCTAATATGTGGCCAGTCCGAATTTGGCTTTTTCGCAGGTTTTTTCCTTTCGTAAACTTACTTTGGTCTCATGATATGTTTCATGGTGGTGCTCAGGGAATACCCTAACGTCTATGTTCTACCTTTAAGTCAGCAAAACACTTGGAGTTAGAATATAGTTTTGTATTTTCTTTTACTTTAATACAATTTTACTTACCAAAAAAAAAAACTGTAGGCTTTTTTACTCCCAATTTCTTTGGTAGTAGGAATTTTTAACTAGGTGACCCTATTGTCCACACCGAAAACAAGTCCCTGTCTGTTTTTCAGTAATTTCCCTTTCTATTGTAGCTGTCTTTGCCCTCTTTAGAGGGCCTTGAAGATTCCACATTCGTGTTCATACTATAACTTGCTCCACTGGCTGTCCTGTGAGCTGGGAATTTTTGAGTTTTCAGCTCTCTCTAAAAAATTAGTACTTTATCCAAAATCTCTGCATAAGTCTAAAATTTAAGGATCACCAATTGCCTCCTAATTTCACATCTCAATCATTATTGAAACTTTTTAGCTTTCCTTTCCTCATTTTCTATGATATACGACGTATACCGGCACAGTTTAGTAAACTTTGCATCGTATTCGGCCACAGTATGTTTTTCTTACCTGAGCCGTATAAATTCCTATTCCTTTTGATCCTGAAGACTTGAGAAAAAAGTGAAAATATTTCGTGGTACTTGGGGAATGCTCCATTGTCTATGTTTTAAATCTAAGTCGGCAAAACACTTGAATATAGAACACTGATTCTATATTTTTTGTCTTGTTATTTATAAAATTTAATTACTTATAAAAAAAAAGACTTGAGAAAAAATATTTTTTCGTAAAAGCTTCTTCAAATAATTTCCAAATAATATTATTTTTAGGTATGTCCAATGTCCTTTTCTTTATAATCCACCAGCTATTAGCTTCTCTATCTAATTTGTAGGTTGTAAATGTGACCTTTTCTTGATTAGATCACTGAATCACTATAAATATTTTCTTTATTCTCCTAAGCCAAATATCTGCTTTCACCGGGTTAGGTTCACCTAAAAATTCAAGTGCTTCTTCTTTCCTGAATCTATCATAAGCCGTCAGGGTAGAATTTATCGGAGTCATGTGACATTGTTCCATCACTTCGATTACATTTGTCAACCTTTCCAACAAACTCAAATATCTAGTCTCTCAATCTTTAGAGGTATCATTGCCACCTCAAGTATTATCTCTTCTTCTATTTGCCACACTAATATCTTATAATAAAAATATTACAACATCAATTACCCTCAATGGATTAGATCAAACAAAGGAATTAAATTGTTGCATTCATAAGAAAATTCTTAGGGTTGAACCTTAAACATTCGATCTAATCTTATCTATCCTTACCTTGCCTCAGCTTAGGACAATTAACCTGACTCCTCAAACTTAAATTGATCAACCTAGGCCTGAAATTAATACCGGTCAACTAATCATTACGTTCCAGTTTAGGTCAATTCTAACTTATGCAAGCCAGAACACCTAAGATTTCCTAACCTAACTTATTCAGTCTATGTCTATCCCTACCTATTATATCAGTTAGGATCATTTTCTAAGCCTTCGCACACGATTCAGATCATTCGTAAGACATCTCATATTCTCTAATACCAATTGTGATGGCACGGATCCTAATTCTCATAGGACCATTCGTCAAACAGATATAGAATAGAATCCATAAATTTTTATCAGTAAATCCTATATAAATTTTGACAGAATTTTATCTAAAATTGGACGAAAATCAAAAATATAACCTGCTTATTTACACCTGCACAAAGCATACTCAAAATCCAAACCTTAGACTTATGACCACAACACAAACGCAGGACCAGTACAAGCACACAACTAATCAAATATCATAATTCAAATCCAACAATACACATTCATAGGACCACAAGTGCCGTCCATGGCCTTAATTTTAACAACCCTATCAACTATACAAAAATTCAGACAAGAGATGTTGTTTAGGACTTATACAGAAGTGAGAAAACATATAGCGGAAGCAACTATATAAACCTGCGGAAGTATAATTTTTGTTCCATTAGAATACAAAACATATCACGGTTATTAATACATAATTTTCTTTACAAGATTCTATGGAACATGCAGAATTATCAGATCTCCCAAAATTCTTCAAGATAAATCTTTAAGACTTCACTGAGACTCCAGAATCTTCCTAACTAATCTCTAGCTAGGCTTGATTATCCCGTGTTATTTCTATAGCCTTATCTGGAGGGAAAAAAGTAAATAGTAAGATGAACCCCAACAAGGTACTAAACCATGTAGAATATAATGCTCTCATGTAGAATAATATGTAGTAAAACAGTTACGGTTACATTTAAGGTATAAATGGGATAAGCCAGTAATTATAAAAATATTATCAGAACATAAATGCAGTCGAGCAGAAACATATACAATAATCATGAAAAAAGTATAATTTTCATATAAATAATCTCAGAAAACATAAATCATGTTAGGGTAGAAAATCACGTTAATATCAGATCAGAAGAAAAGTAGTTCAGGAAAAACAAGATAATGTATGTTTCTACTTCAACATGCATCGAGGTTCATAAAACAGTTTCAAATCTCACTTGTTTCTTCAAAAATTCTAGTTCAATATTTTAGGGACCCAACTAGCGTACCCTACTAGCCGAGGAGATGAATAAGCGGGAATAGATTGTGTTTCCGCCACACAATCACAGGTTAGGAATAGTAATGATAATAGGGACCGATTGTATTTTTGGGCACACAATTCAAAGCCAATAGAAGATTTCTGACCTCTAAAGTCAGTTCCAATAACGCCCTGAGGAAGGGCAGACCACGTATAGTTCCTTGGATAGAGTTATCCCTGATTACCACCGCACTATTCTTAGGTATATCAGAGAATCTCTTTTTTTTAGTAAGTAAATAATTTGAATTAAATGGAGAAAAAATTACACAATCTATGCTTTATCACCAAGTATTTTGACTTAGTGTTAAAGTATAAAACGCTAGAGCATACCCCGAGCAACTGGTATATCAGTCATAGGTCCTAATTAACAGTATTAGAAACAGTTTTGTTCTCATTTTTCAAAATGAAAACCTTTTCAGTTTCAGAAATCAGTCAGAATAACACAATAACTTTTTAGTTAGTTTCAGAACATACAATAATAGTTTATAATCCTTCAATTTTGCTTCAGAATATACATAAACAGTTTGAAAACCCTTCAATTCAGCTTCAAAATTTCAAAGAAATTTAACAGTACAGTTTCGTATAAATTTCTCAGTTATAAATCATAACAAGAACAGTACTCTTTTACAAATTAACTTTCACATATCAGAAATTATGGATTTTAAACATTAAATCCTTGATTTTCGTATCTACAATTTCGATAAATATTCTGGACACAAAACGGGTATCATACATATGCATTTACATGAAATCGAAGCCAGATATTGCAGTATATGCATGTAAATATGAAATCTATCCGATTAATTTACAGAAATAGGATTTATTTGTATAAAACAAGGAGAAACATGCTTTTAGAGTATAAATGCAGTCGCAAAAATATTAAAATACTGTAAAAACGGTATATAACGTTCGAAGTACACTTGCCTGAGTCTGATCTACCATTGTTCTTACTTGGATCGGAGTGGAACGGTCAAAGTTTCCTTCTTTCTCCTCTTTTTTACCTTTTCCTTTTGTGCTTGCTACTATCTCTCTCCATAAACCAGCAAAAAATACCGCACAAATCATGCATAGTGCTTTTATACGTAGTCGGGTGCTCGAGCGATAATAGTGCACCACTCAGGCGCGCCGCCCCGTCAACACCGCGCCTCGAGCGCTCATCGAGCACACTTCGAGCGAGAGGTTCTATTTTTTGCGCCCAATTGGACTTGAGCGCTACTCAGTCGCGGGTCAAGCCCATATTGAACCTGTAGCGCGTCTATATTGTATTTTTGCCGTCCGGGACCCGTGTCGACCCTTCTAACCCAATTCTTCGCATCCTCAGACTCTAATTTTGATTATATAACTTTAATATGTCATGATTATCATAATTTAAAGTATAGAATCTTATTTACAAATCAGCGTTTCTCGGTTTATAACTTATGTTCCCGATTTACCAATTCTGAAACTTTGGGCTTTTTAATCCGATTCCTCCTGTACCTTTTGACCACAATTCACCTATCTTAACTTAATTACTTTTCAATTATCATATTTTAAAATTATGAAATCTCACCACCCATGTTAACCATATCTTGAAAACCGATACCTTATAGGGCCTAACTTTCCCTTACTACTTCCGAACTCAGTTTCTACATTTTCAACCTAATCATTAATTATTATTAATTCAGTTTCACCCTAGTTATTGTATTCTAAAACTCGGGTCGTCACAGATAGTCATCGAAAGATCGCTTGATATTCGTGCAATGGTTGGCCGAGAATTAGTCAAATGTCAGTAAAGTGGCGCATGACAGAGGCTTAATTCATGCCTGTGTGCCAATTCTAGATTGGAGGTTACCTGAGACGCACCAAGGGAGCACTCATGCACTGATTTCAATGAGCATGCGCTCGAGGGTGCTTGAGCTCTGCACGTTTGATAAAAAATTGTGCTTGACGCAATTGTGGGGTATTTAGAAATCATTTCTCACATAAGAAACATCACACATAGAGAGAATGAAAAAGGAGAGAAAATGAATAGATTCGATATCTGGTTGAGATCTGATTTGAGTTATGTTCTTTGCCAAGGTCTAGTATATTATTTTAAAGGATTTCTAGAACGTATTTCATTTGGTTACTATTATTTTTTGTTGTACTTTTTTTGTGGGTTGTCAAATGTATTGAATGGGTTATAATCCACCATTCTTCATTCGGAATTGTAGTGAAGGAATTTCAAATTGGGTTATTTATAACCAATACTATTATTATAGTTGATTTGTTCAAAATTTATCTTGTAATTTTTTTC
>JAODPA010067791.1:0-10444 GCA_025585075.1 Nepenthes mirabilis | reverse complement strand
GATATATTTAATTGGTATTAATAGCAAAATATATAGTTGCTAAAAATATATTTTAGTGGCAAAATTATTTTTTTATTATTGTAGAAAATTATTTAATGGCGACTTATTTTTGTCATTGATGGGTCCAATAATACCGTGGGCCGACCCAATCTCAAGCCCAACTATTAATGCGGCAAAGGGTCCAGCAAGCAAAGGAAGAAGCCTCAGAAAGGTGACCGAACTAGCCAAACCTAGACGCCACTACAGCAACTAAGATGATACTCAATGAGCAATAGGCCAGGGGGACAAGTTTCTGCGGCCCAACCAATAACACAAACAGACAGAGCAATCCAAAAGGCTCTTGGCCAGGCAGTTAGCAGAGTGATTAGAACGGTCAGCAAGGCATGCGCCTATGACGGTCAGAGCACGTGCATGTAGGCATCACTTGAAATTGTCTAACAATTGGGTCAAAGGATCACTCGCAGCCTCCTCATCGTAGCTAGGCAACGCCCGATAAAGACGGCTCCCGTTAATGCCTCAACAGCCAACGAACCTAGAGGTGACACTTGTCACGGACTTTGACGCCAAATCCTTCTCTACAAAACATTACAAACGGACCTCACCACCACGAGGCGAGGAGATCTCTGGGGCGCCTTTTGGTGCATCATCTAAGATACTACTCGAGCCTCCGAACCCTCTTTGGACAAAAAAAACCTCCGACTTCCTAGATCGCAAAAGGGGACCAAACTCCCTTCCTCCAATACAACTTTTTCCATCTCTATCTTTAGTGAGCCACTCACTGAATGTATCTTTAGTAAGCCATTTATTAAGGGTACTCCTAATGAGCCACTCACCAAATATATTCTTAGTGAGCCACTTACTCAGTGTACCCCTAGTGAGCCACTCATAGAGTGCAGCCTAGTGAGCCACCCGCGATGTGCAACCAAACGGAGCCCAAACCTCCACCTTTCTAAGACACCCCACATCGGGCGCACAATAGGATCTTAGTCCTCCTCTCACATCCCTCCACATACATACAACACTATATTCTTTCACATCCTTATTCTATCTTTCTATGTTCTTGAAAAAAATTTTGACTTGAACATTGGAGGATAAATTAGGATGTGAGTCCCGTAAATTTTCTAATCTCTTATTTGTAGTTTGTGGTGCGTAAATTTCAGGTTAATAGAGATAAAGATTAGACCCACTCCAATTTGACCCACAGTGAAAAGTCGAGTGGCTCTCTAATACATACCACAATCCAGGCACTAGGGACGCATCATTGGCATCGTATGCGGGAAACTACTAAAAGTCTGACCACTACTCACCAAGTAAACAAGTACGGTCAATGCTAATGCTCCAATGCACACTTCAATTAGAAATGACACTTCCATTGGCAACAACCTCTAGAGGGAGCTAGAGAGGCACATAGCCTGCACTCGGTGTGGCCACGACGGGGGGTTAGGGACTCCTCCTGCCCCCACACAATGCTCACCGAATAAGGAAGGGATTGAAAGAAAGTGTGGCTGGCTAGATCCCGTGTCACCGGCCCGTCCACCTTGGTATTGAGGAGGATTTGAGCAAAGTGGCCCGCTTCCAAAAGGAGGTTCAGTTCACTTCCAAAGTACCAACTAGATACCAAGGCAAGATCTACACTGCAACTGCAATGACCAACGACCCCTAAGCCTCGGAGAAGATTCTAGCAACGTCTGGTGGCCACGGTCAAATGGTCGTACTAATCCGCACCCCTCACCGAATCATCCAGAGGTGATGACCCCCCTCAATGTCTTGAAGGTCGCATCCTCCCCCTAGGCAGAGGAAGAACCAGAGTGGGCACGACTGTGCGGGGTTTGAGGAAGATGTCGATAGAGACTCCACAAACCTAGGAAGTTTGCTATTCGCAAAAGAGATTCGGTCACAGGTGCTTGCCAGTGAGCTCCGAATACTGCCCATGGAGCCATATAGCGGGAGCTCCGACCCAATCAGTCACCTGAACCATTTTCGAGCCCTAATAGGCTCCTAGGGCCCGAATGATGCTACAATGTGCCTGAGCTTCATCATGACGCTCTGAGAAGACGCTCAAGTTTGGTTCTATCACCTGTAGCCAGCCTCTATTCGGATGTTTCAAGAGCTCAGTGATGGTTTTGTGTCACATTTCACCACCAACCCAAAGAAGGGGAAGGCGAACCACGTCGAAACTCGGTATCTCAACCGGTGACCAAAGAAGGCACCAAGAACCCACAAGGGGACCAAAATCCGAAGACAAAACCTCCTGAATGACTCTTGGGCCAACGTTCTAGAGAGGATTGAGGAAGAGTTTTTGAAGTGGCGGAAGACCGTTAATAACCTAAAAGTGGAAGACTTGTCGAAGTATTGCAACTACCACCAATCTCCAAACCACAACACCGAAGATTGCTGAAAGTTGCGAAAAGAGATCAAGAGACTGGTCAAGAAGGGGCACCTCGCCAAATTCCTATGGCGGCTGGATGGAGTAGGGAAAAGGAAGAATAGGGGAATCATAGGAATCCTTGAACCAGGAGGTCTCCCCCATACCATAGCCTCACCCTAGTAAGGAATAGACATCCAGGCCTTGGAATCGAAAATCTCTGTCCATTCGACGACCCCAAACAATTGAGATGTTCAAGGGACGCCTGAGATACGACCACGATACGCAGCGAACCATCAGTGACAGGCCTCACAAAGTTTTGACCCAAGAGCACCGCCCTAACAATCCGAGCTGACAGACCTAGTCCAGTGGAAAGGAGAGACAACCGGCAAGATCGCTGTCGAGCATAGGCTACCCCCTCAACACAAGAAGGGCTATCCCTCATCTTGACGATCCTCCGATATGATGCGTAAGAGCAATCCGCACAGGCAAATACTGGTCCTAAAGGTGCCAAGTGCCATCAACCTCGCAGGGCACCACCCACTTCCACGTGCCAAGCTAGGTACGCTCAACATATATCACTAGGCGTGCTTGTAATGTGTATCACGTTTTAATTAAGAAAATAATTGTTATATTTGTCACACATTTGTTTGGATGAATGCTTTCATGAAATCAAATGACTTAGGCTGCTCCTAAGTCGGGCGAGCCGTGGCTTGCTCATAAAACTGACCTACTAATGGTTAAAGAAACCTGACTCAGGTAGCCGAATGGCTAAAAAGTGGCCAAAATTTCACTACCTGAGGGTCTCGCAAACCATGCATCGAACCTCCCATCAGGCGACCATTAAAACCTTAGAGGGTTTCTTCAAGCATGCATGTGGCGACTCCCGATGGAATGAGTAACATCTACTGACCATGGTCAATGGGCTAGGCTCAGACGCATGTGGGCAACGACGTCCTTCGAATAGGATAGAATGCCAAAATGGTAACATGCGGGTGACGACCTACGACTCCTTCAGAGCCCAATGACCGTGGCCTAAAAATCCCGTCACCCTGAGTGAGCTTCACCTATTACTATGCCACGACATTATCCAGGGAAAACGAGTACAAGAAGGCTAAGGCGCCCAAAAAAAAGAGGAGATAAAAATCACCCCCAAAAGTAGTGGTGCCATTGAAGATGATAACCTCGGCTTGCCTGCCCCATTGCAAACCAAATATATGCAAGGCGGGTTGACCGCACGAGAAAGAAGCAGAAGCCACTTGTCAGTCTAGAGGAAGGTTATCCTCTAACCAAGGGTTCCCCTCTGGGAAAGATGACGGTCAAATGGCCCTCCCGATGAACTCTTCGGCGCCAACTCCCATTGGCACCAGCACCTATCTGATGGAAAATAGCAGTTGAAAAGTCTAGCGTTATCAATCGGACCACCTGCCAAATGAGATAGATACCAATCCAATGCTAAGACCCTAGTTCCATGGGGCACCGAAGCTGACGCCCATGCGGCCTCCACGACTTCGATGATTCCCCCACCTCCAAGGCCAGCAATGCCAGGGGCTCAGAGGAAGACCCTATGGTGACCCTAGTGACGTCCTCAAACTCTTCAGACATCTGGGCCCCAACTGCTCACATGGTCCAGATGACCGCGATTAAGCAACAAAAAGATAATGTCAAAGCCAACAGCGCACGTCATGCGACAACAGTCAAAAGCAAAGATTGGGAAAGAGAGCTCAGTACACAAGAACAACACAGCCACAACATTCATCGTTGGATTATTTTATTGAAGGTTACATCATACGGCGTCCGACGGACTCAAAACAAAACAAAAAAACTGCATCCTCCTACAAGCTACCTGGAGCGATCACCCCCTGATGAGTGTGGTCTTTCCTCTGAAAAATGATGAGGTCTTGCCAGCTTTTGGCTCCGGTATTCCTCACATCAAGGTAGCCAGCATGGAAGTTTGGAGCAGCCAAGGAGGCTATACGCCTGCCAAGGCGGATTCCCTCCTGAAATCGCGGCCTCAACAACGGGTTCACCTCTTCCGAATGGAAACTGGACATTAGCTTCCTCTCTCGCTCAGCACTGACGTCCATTAGGTCAAGGAGTCACTGCTAACTTGCCCGAGACTCATCCTTGAGTGAATAAATTCGAGTCAGGGCCTGGGTATAGACATTGGAGAGCCCCTTTGCTCTGACATCAAACTCGGACAGAGCCTGGTTGAGGTAGTTTGCTCGCTCCTAACTCTGAAGCGCCTCACCAACGGCAACATTGACTCTCCATTCCATCTCCTCTCTGTTGACACGGTCTCACAAGAGGCGAGCAACCTCTTACTCGAAAAAGCGGACATCCTCTTCCAGTCTGCGGAGCATCTCCTGTGATAGCTAAGAGAGAGGAAAGGAACGGTTAGTCGAAAGAGCTACTGAGAAGCACAATCGCGAAGGACAAGAACTTGCATAATCATACCTCATGGCCAAGGGGGTGAGAAGATCCGATAGACTCAAGGCTAGGAGATCCCTCCGTAACCTCTTGGTGCTCCATAGCATGGGCATTTGAACGGTGCTCAGTGCCACCAGCAGCAGTGCTCTCTGAGACTGCAACTCCCATCTCTTCCAATAACCGTTTATTGTCGCTACTCCAATCTGTCAAAGGCATAGAGGCGGAAGGGGGCGGCACCTCCGACGAGGAAGCAATAAGGATGGGAATGCTGTTAACATCATAATGAGCCATCTATGAAAGTGCCTAGAAAAATGGCAGATCACAACCTAAAAAACCCTCGCAGAGAAAGAAGCGAAGACATGCACAGGGCAGAAGGGATGACGAAGAAGGGGATTGGCACAGTGCTCACATAGCCAACCCTTGTGAAGCTAAAGGGCCCTGTCGCAATAATGGAAATGACACATGCCCTCACCCCAACGTGCTATAATGCATCCTTTCACATGCGTCATTATGAGCAATTATGACGAGCATCGCATCGTCTCCGTAATCAAACTGCTCAGACGCTTTGATTGACGCGATGGTTATATGACCCCAGCGATGGCTCCCATACGCGCTAGTCTTAACTCACCAACCGGCAGGAAACCTACTCGAGTTCGAAGTCGAGGCAGCTGGCATGTGACAGTTCTCAAAAGCATCACCACAGGAGTACAACACGGCGATGGTGTTCACCTCAGATGACCTTGAACATCCGAGGCCCCTCTCGTCATGATGATAGAAATTTGTACTGCAAAGGAAGGAAGAATAAAGTACTCCCACCAACCACAACGTGCAGGGATATTTGAGCCGCCCGACAAGGGTGAGCCCGGCATTCCTATAAACCAAAAGGCCAGCACAAAGTCCCTCAATTTTTGAAAAGATTTCTTGACAGTAGGGACCGATTGGGAGCATCACAATTCGGCCGGAACACAACCTTCAGTTTTCTCTTAGCAAGCCGCCTCCAGCTCTCTTGGGGCACGTCCTCGAGTGACACAATCTGATCTAGGGCCTCTAAGAGCTCTAGGGATCCTATCACGCTCTCAAATAGCCTTCGGTCAACGAAGCCATCCCACTATTGACCCTAAAGCGCCTCAACCATAGCGATGCCATCACTACGATCCATTGCCTTGAAGACAACACCCTCTAAAAGGTGCAAGTAACTTCATCCTTCGGACAAGTGGGGTGCTCCTATGTGCACTGCTCCTCAAAGGTAATCCACAGATAGTCCCCAACTCGGCAACCTCGAGGCCAATTTGACAAGCCATCCCCTAACAAGGCTTCACAGCAAATTGTCGCGTATTGGATCCCCATAAGGCTAGACCACTGGGTCGGCAGACGATAGGCAGATGGCAACTACGTGCAAGCATTTCAACCATGCAAAAGTCATGCAACAAAGTCAGAAGATAAAATGCAAGAGAAAGAGCAAAGTTTCAAAGTTCCATTCATTAATTGCCTTTATAAAGTACAAAAGTTATATCAGCGGATATACATTACAAAAAAGGAAAAAAAGGGAATGTATGGGACAACTACCCAATGGCGTCGACTTGAAAATCGGTTCTGGGAGGACAAGCTTGGGCAAGACAGCAGCAACCAAAGCGCCTGACAACTATTTGCTACTTATCAAAGCACCCCCAAACCAAGGGCTGAGCACAGCGGGAGAAGAAAGGGAAGCCATCCTGGAGGAGAGGAGGGGCAAGATGGCACCACCCTCGCAAGGAAGGCCTCCCTCCATGAGATCTTCAACCAAGGCCAACCGTAGCCTCTGAGGGTAAAGTCGAACTCATAGTGGTGTTGATGGTTTGACCCCAACGACACTCCAAAAGCACCCCCTCTAGCAAGCTCCACAAGCAACCTTTTAATGGAAGGAGTCAAGGACCAAATGCTCCCCCTAGAGCCGAGATGGCAGAGCAGAGTGCTTGCGCTTCGAAGTCCTCCACAAGCTTCGCTATTTGACGCCAACATGGAGGAGGAATATGACAGTGGCCCGTTAATCAAACCACCCCTGTCACGATAGGGGAACAACCCTAGAAGGGACATAACGACAAGCTCCAACTGTAGCTTCAAGCCTTCCAAGATTTCCACCAATCTCGAAAGACAACAATATGGACTCTAGGAAAGCTTTGAGCACAGTTTTCAGCCCCAAAGGACTTCCACCAATCCTCCACCATGGCGGCCTAAGACCTTCTCCTTACTGAATCACTCGCTTCACTTGGTTAATGGAAGGTGATCCATGGTGTGGAGCACCGAGGGTCCCTCTATTTATAGCTAGACTAAAGATTAACGAAGCCATTGAAACAAAGGGTCATGTCCCAACACCGTCAGCAAGAGATCAGCGTTATGCCTCGAGGCTACCCAGAATCTTTCCAAGTAGAGCTTAGCTCAAATGACTCCCTTCATAAAAAGCAGTGAGAGGTATCGGTGGGGAAAGCCTCAAAGAGAAGCATCTCGGAAAGGAACATGCAAACTGGCCCGCGTAGAAACATTCCATCACTGTACATATCGAAAACTGACGAAATACAGTCACCCGACAGGGGGGTAATGATGGGTTCAGTAATATCATGGGCCGACCCAATCCAATGCCCAACTATCAATGCGATGAAAGGTCCAGCATGCAATGGAAGAAGCCTCAGGAATAAGACCGATCTCACCTAACCCAGACGTCACTACAACAACAAAGATGAAACCAAGAGAGCTATGGGTCAAGGGGACAAGTCTTAGCAGTCCAACCGGCAACACAGCCAGATGGATCAATCCAGAAGGCTCCCAGCCAGGCATCCAGTACAGCGATCAGAGCATACTCTTGCGATGGTCAAAGTATGCGCATGCTGACACCACCTAAAACCGTCTGATGACTAGTTAGAGGGACCACTCGTGGCCTCCTCACCGTAGCTAGGTGACACCTGGCAAAGGCAGCTCTCATCAACACCCCAATAGCCAACGAACCTAGAGGCGACACCTGTCACGGACTTTGTCACTAAATCCTTCTCTACAAAGCATTACAAATGCTTCTCACCACCACGAGGCGAGGGATATCCACGGGAGGCCTTTTGGCACATTATCTGAGAGCACTACTCGAGCCTCCAAACTCTCTTCGAATGAGAAAAACCTCCAACTTTCTGGAGCGCAAAAGGGGACCAAGCTCCCTCCCTCCCTCCAATACAACTCTCTCCATTGATATCTTTAGTGAGCCACTCACCTAGTGCATCTTTAGTGATCCACTTACCAAGTGTGTTATTAGTAAGCTACTTACCCAGTGCACCCTAGTGAGCCACTCATCTAGTGCTACTCTAATGAGTCACTGGCCGTATGCAACCAAATAGAGCTCAGACCTCCGCCTCTTTAAGGAGCTCCCCATCAGGCGCATAATAAGAGCTCAGTTCACCTCTCACATCCCCCTATACGCATACAACTTTACATTCTTTTACATCATCTTTGTATCTTTTTATCTTCTTAAAAAAAATTCTGATTTGAGTATCGGAGGATAAATCGAGGATTGAGTTTCTCCAATCCTCTAACCTCTTATTTATAGTTTGTGGTGTGCATATTTCAAGTTAATAAAGATGGAGACCGGATCTGCTCCAATTCAATCTGCAATGAAAAATCAAATGGTTTCTTAATCTATACCATTACTCGGACACTAGAGATACATTAGTCACTAACTTTTCAGTAACAAAATAAGTTGTCACTAAAATTTTTAGTGGTAGATTTTTAGTGACGACTTATTAAAAAATTTATATATCATTACTAAATTTTTTAGTAGTAAATTTATAACTGATAGCGATAGAATATTTTTTTTTGTTAAAAATAAAAATTATTGTTGTGAATTCCAGGGCTTTAAGGTTAATGGAAAGGGGGACATGATTTTCAAATTAATGAACAGCCTATATGAATTAAAATAATCCCTAAAGGCAATGATATAAGAAATTTAGCTCCTCCATGATGAATCAAGAGTAAAAATGACAGCTGCAGATCCTTGTGTACATGTTTAGAGATTCCTTTATCGTAAATTCATTATTCTCTTAGTATTTTTTTTTTTAACAATATGCTTATTGTGAGACAAGGTGCATGTATGATGCAAAAATTAATGGAGTTGTCAATAATGTTTCACATGAATAGGATGGATATCCTACGAAATAGGAATACTAATATGTTATGGCAGTGATAACAAAAATATATTGAATGTGTATTGTGTTAGGCTTTGAGTCACTTTCGTATCGACCCATGACTATTTAACATGCCAATCGATGGTATGAATGATGAATTTTTTGCACACCCGACCAAGACTCGAAGTGTCGGATTTAGAATGGGCACTCTTGAGAGGGGCCGTTTGTTGAGGTACCCGCTCTCGAGGCACGCCTAACAGGCACTCGAATGAGGCTTACAGTACAAAAATGTGCCAACACGTTTTTAAGGTTAGCCACTTGCATTCTGTGCTCCATCCTTGAGGAAGAAAAAGAGAGAGAGAGAAAAAATGGAGAAGAGGAAGATTCGAGTATCAATTAAGTTCTTAATCGTATTTCAATCTCTACCGACTTTGAGTATGATATTCTTGAAATTGAGAAGAATATTTTATCGATTTTTTTCTTAACTTTCTCTTATATTTTTTACTGTTTAGGCTTATTTGTTACAAGGTACCATGTCATTATATTTGCTGGACTTGTGTAACTGAAATATTGTTAATGGACATATTTTCGAACATATCGTCCCTTGATTCTCCTCTCTCATTCTAAAAAGATTTTTTCACATAAAAATTATATCTTATTTTATTATTTGTGATTATCGATTACTCATTATGTGTTGTCAAATATGTTTTCACGATTCAAATAAATGGATCATATCCCAACATATTGTACAAATTCAATACGGAAAACTCGAGGCTAGTTTATGCTCTACTTGACGCTCAAAATTGAGTAAGAAGTCTTGACTATCCATGGAGAAAGAAAAAGACAAAATATCAATAGTTATATTTTCATTAAAGATAAAATATCAATAGTTATGTATTCATTGGTAACTCAAAGTTTTACATATGCTACGGTATATATATAACCAGATATTACTAATGTAGCTAGATTTGTGAGCGGATTTTTGTCAAATTCTGGTAAGACATATTAGAACGCAGCACAAATAGACTTTGCATAACTCGGTGGAATATCCTAACTGGGTCTAAGCTTTAGGAGATGAGAATCAGTTCTTAAACGTTACATAGATCTTAATAATAAAAATCTACATTGGGATATTTATTTATTTTTATAAGGGTTATATATTGACAATCTGAACTAAAAAAATGGGTTATCTTATCAACTACTCCGGTAAAATATATGTTGGCTACTAAACCCGAAAAGAGATGCTCTAGATCGAACAATTTCTTTAGGAAATAAGATTGATACATAAGGACTATGTAGTATTTAAAATCTTCCAAACTGAATTGTGAATTTGAAATCTTGCTCTAACATAGCATTTTAAGGATTTGAAGAATATATCATTAATTGGATAGTCCATTGCTCATGGAAAGTATTTACAATGGTGCTTATAACTTTGGTTTATGAAAATAATTCAACATAGTCTAAAAGTAGTTGCTATTTGTTTTTTGTTTTTTTTACAGTTTAAATAAGA
>JAODPA010067790.1:0-10445 GCA_025585075.1 Nepenthes mirabilis | reverse complement strand
CGTTATGGATTTATTATGATAATAAAAATGTATAAGACATTATGAAGAAGAAAAAGAAAGGGACTTTGCAATTCTATTAAGAAAAGTATGAACCGCTTTTCAAAAGAATAAAGACTAAGAACCAAAAGTAAAGTGCAAAGTTTTTTCTAAGTTAAAAAATTAAGAAATTGGACCAAAAAGATTATTCAAAAAATAATATTTTCTGACATATTTTAGGATATTGAGTGATAATTCATAATTTTCCCTAACTGTGGGAGAAAGAGAGCGAATTACAATCCTGTCTACCGGGTTATAGAAATATACCGCTCACCTCTAGGTGTTAAATAGGAAGGTGAGGCCTTATGTTGTGTGGAAGCAAACACAATTATTTTTTTAATTGTCCACTCTATTAGTTGGTAAGACCTACTAGCCCAAATCCTTAAAGATAAATAAATTTTTGATGTGTTTGATGATCAAAATAGTAAAAGAATAAGATCCTGTGACGTCTCACGTCCTCATTTTCCATCATTAACTTATTGTCACAATTAATCAATGATATACACACATATATATATAAACATACACATGATCTATGAAATTCTCCACAATATCAGCGGTGGCTTTAGATTGTGTGAAAACAAACGCAGTCTTTTCCTTAACTATCCATTCTATTAGCTTGTAAGGTCTACCAGCCCAATTCCCTAATGATAAATAAATTTTTGATGTGTTTGATGATTAATACAGTGAAAGAATAAGATAAAGAAAAAATTATTTTCTATCCATGTTTTATACTTATGCATGCATTATGGCTCTTATTTCCTCTGATGAAATGCTTTAAGTAAAATGTACATGTTATTGCTATATATGTTGCATTACTGAGTATTTAGCTCACTTCCTTATTATTTTTATTAACATTCAGATAAGTCACACGAGTTGATGCCAAATGAAAATGAATGAAGATTGGGAGTTTTGTTTTTAGGCTTAGGAAGTAGCATTTTGTGGTCTGATTTGATATATTAAATATCTGTAAAAATTTTAAAGTATGAAATGATATATTAAATTTTGATGGCATTAGTGTAGTATTACTTCCATAGATTTTTATGGATATTGTAGAGTTATTTTTATTTAGATAATTTTTAGCAGGTGTCTTTTCTTAACAAGATCTGACGTCGTACTCTTATAGTACAATATTGGAGCCACTGAAAATGTGGCGAATTGCATCGCTCGTGTGTATGTTTATATATATGTGTGTGTATTAATGATTAATTGTGACAATAAGTTAATGACGAAAAATGAGGACGTGGAACGTTATAGGTTGTATCAGAGAAATGTTTAAGGAAATGCGATAGGAATTTGGTTGATTGGTCTTGACGTGGAAGCTTAGTCTTGGGTTAGATTGGCTTAAATTTAGATTAGTTAGTTATAATTGAATCTTAAGCTGTTCAGTCCTAATTGCAACCCTAGGTTAATTGTCTGTTAAATTACTAACTATAGTGTGGTGATCTAATTTGAGTGCTAATATTTTTGCCAATACGATTTAAGAAATGGTTGGCTGAAGAAGAAGGAATACTCATGCTAATGCACGTCCGTACCAGGTGGAAGAGTACTTAAACTTGTTGGGAAGAATGACCAATATTATTGAATAAATAGAACGGCATAATTTGGCATCGATTCCAGGTCCAACCCTAGCAAACCCCAGACACATAGCTTATGATAAATTTACTAATGAACGGGTACTTAAATTTATGGGGGATCCAAATCTAACAAAGACAGATACGTGGATTCGGAGGCTTAAAAAGGTCTTCATTGTTATTCTTTGTCCCGAGGAAGACAAAGTAACCTTTGCTTCTTACATACTAGAAGGAGAAGCTGATCACTCGTAAGCTATAAGGAAGAGAGCTATGGGAGTGCTAGAGAACGAGATTACTTAGAAGACGTTCATTGAAGCCTTTATGAACAAATATTTTTTACAAGTCTTCAGGAGTAAAAAGAAGAAGAATTTGCATGACTTGGGCAAGGGAACCGATCAGTTATGGAGTACGATGCAAAGTTTACCGAATTATCCTGTTATACTCCTTACCTAGTCGAGGATGAAATCAAGAAGGCTAAGAAATTCCAGCAGGGTTTAAGGGATGAAATCAAGAGGCAATTGATGACTTTAAACTTGCGAACTTATGGAGATGTATTAGATCGGGTACTTTTGCACAAGAAGGAGCTTGAAAAAGAAGAGTTTTTCAAGAAGATGGCGTCCAATCGAGGAGGCCCCAGTGCAGGATCAAGCATAGGAGCCAGAGGACTCGCTAAGAAAGCTAAGGTGACGAATAAATGGAAGAGTAGTATTGAAATCCTGAAAGTACCGGGCTCTCAGGTGGCAGCATTGGCATGTCTATATTGTGAAAGAACATATCTACGAAAGTCATGTCTTAAAAAGATGGAAGTATGCTTCAATTGTAATCAACCGGGCCACATAATTAGGAACTGTCCTCATCCGAAGAAGCTAGTGGCCCGGAAGCCCACTGTTCAAGGCAAAACTTTTGCAGTCACAGTATAGGATGCGAAGGTATCGTGGAATGTTGTAGAAGGTACTTTTTTTGTTTATGATATTCCAGCTCGTGTGTTATTTGACTCAGGACCTATGCATTCGTTCATTTCTCCTAAATTTGTGTGTCATATAGCATCATCCCCGAGGATCCTAGATTTTTCTTTGATAGTATCGACACCTATGGGACTGTCGATAATCACAGATATTATGTACCCGAGATGTGTAGTTTGGGTGAGTGGGTTAAAATTAGCCGTAGATTTAATTTTGTTAGAAATGTCTAATTTTAATATAATTTTGGGTATGAATTGGTTAGCAAATTATCATGCCAACGTTAATTATTTTCACAAAAGGCTTTATTTTGCTATTCCAGGATGTGAGCCATTTCACATTCAAGGAGTAAGGTGGAAGGAAATGCTTGGTTTAATTTCCGACTTACATGCTCAGCATTTGATAGAGAGTGGATGCCAAGCTTGTTTTAACTTATATAAGCACAATTGGGAGTCATGATATACTGGCGAAGGATATTCCGATAGCTAATGAATTCAATGATGTTTTTCCTGAAGATTTGCCTGGCTTACCATTGCAATGGGAGACTAAATTTAAAATTAAAGTTATTTTTGAATTAGTCCCGATTTCGAAGATATTATATAGAATGGTACCAGCAGAATTGAAAAAGTTAAAGCAGTAATTGCAAGAACTTTTGGAGAAAGAATTTATTAGACAGAGTATTTCTCTGTGGGGAGCCGCGATGTTGTTTGTAAAGAAGAAAGATGGATCATTGAGACTCTGTGTTGATTACCGGGAGCTAAATAAAATCACCATCAAGAATAAATATCCATCATTAAGGATCGATGACTTATTAGATTAATTGTAAGGAGCCCAAGTATTTTCTAAGATTGACCTTTGTTCGGAGTATCATCAATTGAGAATTAAGAAGGAGGATGTGGCCAAAATTGCGTTCTAAATGAGGTATGGACATTATGAATTTTTAGTTATGTTATTTGGACTAACTAATGCCATTACAGGTTTCATGAATTTGATGAATCGGGTGTTTTAGTTCTATTTGGATCAATTTATATATGGGAACAGAGATTGTATGCTAAATTAAAAATAGTGTGAGTTTTGGCTCGAAGATGTGGCATTCTTGGAGCATATCATATCGAAGGATGGCATCTCTGTGGATTCTAAAAAGATTGAGGCTGTTGTTGATTGGAGTTGCCCTACTACAATAACTGAGGTTCGGAGTTTTCTTCAGATGGCAGGATATTATCAGAGATTTGTGAAAAATTTTTTGAGAATTGTCATGTCGCTAACTCAACTAACGAAGAAGGAAGTTAAATTTGTTTGAACTGAAGAATATGAATAGAGTTTCTAGGAATTAAGGAACCATTTGACTACTGCTCTAATCATGGCAATTCCTGAAGGATCTGGTAGATTTGTAGTCTATTGCGATACATCCAGGACGGGATTGGGTTGTATTTTAATGCAACACGGGAAAGTTATTGCCTATAGGCTGAGGCAACTAAAAGTTCATAAGAAGAACTATCCGACCCACAATTTGGAATTATCAGTAGTAGTTTTACACTAAAGATTTGGAGATATTATTTGTATGGCAAGAAATTCCTGGTGTATTCAGATCACAATAGTTTGAAGTACGTATTTTCGTAGAAAGAGCTAAGCATGAGACAAAAAAAGGTGGATAGATTTCCTGAAGGATTATGACTATGAAATTTAATATCAATCGGGAAAAGCCAATGTTGTGGTTGTGCCTTGAATCGCCAAATGTGTTATGTAATGAGATTGAGGATTAAAGATACGAAGATACTTGACTGAATAAAGCAATGCAATATTCAGAAATACGCTCTAGGTAATCGGATAATTTTATCGTATCTTCAAATCCAATCGGAGATACTGAAAAAAATTAAGGATGGTCAAATGAACGATCCATTTCTGGTGGATATTGCCAGAGATTTGAACCAGGACTCCTAGATTGATTTTAATATTTGTGCCGATAGAGTTTTGAGTTTTCGGGATAGACTCTGTGTATCGGATGACAAGGATTTAAAGGAGAAAATCATGAAAGAAGTCATCAATCCAGATATACTATTCATCCAGGGATTAACAAGATGTACCAAGACATTAAGAAAATATTTTGGTGGAGAAATATGAAGAAGGAGATCGTGGCATATGTGGAAAAGTATCTAGTTTGTCAACAACTAAAGGCTGAGCGAAAGAAGCCATCTGGTTTGTATCCACAGTTGAAAATGGGAAGACATAACGATGGATTTCACAGTGGGATTGCCGAGAACACTGAAGAATCATGATGCAATTCAGGTAATCATTGATCGGCACACAAAGTCGACAAACTTTCTAGCTATCCAGATGACGTATTTGAGGGATCGGTTAGCTCGAATATATATTGATGAAGTAATTAGATTACACGGTGTGCCAACATCTATCATATCAGAACGAGATCCACAGTTTTTTTTTAAATTTTGGAAAAGCTTACACTGTAAATTAGGAACAGATTTGAAATTTAGTACAATGTACCATCCACAAACCGATGGACAATCAAAACGGACTATCTAAATTCTAGAAGACATGTTGAGAGCTTCGGTATTAGAGATGAAGGACAATTAGGATGATCATTTAGCATTGGCGGAGTTTGCCTATAATAATAGTTATTGAGCGTTCATCGGGATGGCCCCATTTGAAACCCTATATAGGAGAAAATGTTGATCTCTGATTCATTGGAAAGAAACGGGTAATAGACAACTTTTGGGACCAAACATTACTAGAGAGATGTCCGAGAAAGTCTAGTTAATCCACGAGAATTAAAGGTAGCTCAAAGACGATAGAAGAGGTACGCGGATCGGAGGAGATTGGATCTGCATTTTGAGGTTGGCGATTATGTTTTTTTAAAGGTATCTCCATCGAAGAAAACAATTAGATTCAGAATGAAAGGGAAACTAAAGCCAAGGTTTATTGGTCTCTTTGAGATTTTGGAGAAAGTCAAAGAAGTGGCTTATTGATTAGCATTACCATCGAGTTCAACAGAAGTGTATGATGTTTCATGTATCAATACTTCAGATGTATGTACATAACCTGACACATGTCGTTGATTATGAGCCCCCAGCCATTGACAAAGATTTATCATATGTGGAAGAACTAGTACAAATTTTGGAACGAAAGGATCAAGTGCTTTGTACGAAAACCATTCTATTGGTGAAGGTTTTGTGGAAAAACTGTAGGCAAGAAGAGGTCACATGGGAACGAGAGAATGAGATCCAAGACATGTATCATCATCTTTTCCTTCATTAAGGTATGTAAAAATCTTTCAAATTTCGAGGACGAAATTTTATAAAGATGGGAGAATTGTAAGATTCTAGTTTTTGGTCACTTATGTAATTTTGATTAGTTTTTGGTAACTTATGTAAATGTGATTAAAGAAATTAATATAGTTAAAATTGAGGTCAAATGATGTAGAAAAGAAGGTTAAAAAGAAAAAAAATTACAAATCGAACACATGTCACACCCGGCCCCCGAGCTGGTGCCTACGCGCCTGCCCATCGCCCGCTAAGGCAGCACTGGGCAAGTGCCTGCTAGGTGCTCAAGTTCCACATACATAGGATATTATGGAGTTCTTTTTATTTGGATGATTTTAGTAGGCATCTTTCCTTAATAAGATCCGACATCGTACTTTTATAGTACGGTATTGGATCCGCTGATAACGTGGCGAATTGCGTGGATCTTGTGTATGTTTATATGTGTGTGTGTGTGTGTGTGTGTGTGTGTGTGTGCGTGTGTGTATCATTGATTAATTGTGACAATAAGTTAATGGCAGAAAATGAGGACGTGGGACGTTACAGGACTTACCAAGTCATGAGACGTGGAATGAAAGCCTAGAGCGGCATAATCCACGCCACTCCCGCAACAACAGGAGACCCACTACTCGGGAAGAACTCCACGCAGCCTTAGAAGTCACTTTGCTAACCTGGTCAAGTCACTATTCAAGACGAGGAATCGGTCATCTCCTTCTCCTTATAGCATCTGAGAACTACACATGAAGTCCCGTGACCGAAGTTCCCATCTAGTGCTCCGCCTAGATCACCTTTGCACACTACTGGACTCCCTTGGGCATCATAAGTTCCTTGCATATAGCCGGAAGAAATATTAAATGCCCTTTAGGATGGCTGAGCTATTGCCCCCATTTTTTTGCCTATGGCATTTCACGCCTAAAAGACGCTTCACCCTCACCGACCGAAGTCCATCCTCGGTACCTGCGGGTCGTCTATCGATAATGAGAGCCCGACATTTGAATCAAACAACCAGCCCATGGTGGAAGACCAAGTCCGACGAAGTGAAGGGGCCACAAGTTAGAACACCAACGAAATTACCTCGATGACCCTCCGTAGCGGTGAGTGAAAACCGTGCACCCAGGATGCCTTCCCGGTCCCAAGGGTGTAGCACACCATCGACCACAAGCACCGATGAAAATTCCATATTGAATCCAGGTAAGTCTTCCGTACATCATACAGAGTGCTTGAACCATATAACTATTTGATTATTATTTGTCTACTCATGTGACTGCTTGCATAACATTATATAAAATCAAATGACCCAAACTATCCCTAAGTCCGGTAAATCCCCATTCACTTGTTACTAAATCTCAGTCCCGAACTGAGCAGCCCAAAGATGGTCGAATTTGAACATCGGTTTCAACAACTGAGCTGCCCAGAGACAGTCAGATTTGAACCTCGGTCTCGTACCGAGCGGCTCATACGTAGTCCGATTTGAACCTCAATCTCGTTCCAGTGGCCCATAAGCGGTAAGAATTGAACCTCGGTCCCGTCACCAAGCGGCCCATTCACAGTCAAATTCCAAACCTTAGGAGGCTTCATTAGGCATGCGTGCAACAAATTCCTCCTGAAGAGACAAGCTCCATTAATCTATAATGGTCGGAAGACTAAAAATAAACGCATGAAAGCTACGACGTCCTCTAGCGGGACCAAGCACCGACGGTTATATGTGGGAAACGGCCTAGGCAACGCCAAAACCCAATAACAATAGCTGCAAGGTTTAACCGGCAACCACATTTTCTCAGCGCCGCAACCTCCTCCCAGTAGGAGCGAGCACAACCAGCAAGATGCATCCGGACAAGCTCAGCAGTGAAGGCGCCTGTGATTAGCCGACAAACAGGGTATACTTGTGCCACAAGCTCCTCCTAGTAGGAGCGAGTGCAATACAGAAAGCACACCCAAGTCATCCTCGACAACCCTAACACTCAGCCAGCAAGTAGAACAACATCCTCGAAGAAGAAGCCACTGAGATCAGGATCCCCAACTAGACCGCGGGCACAGCGTCGATCCATTGGTCTAGCCTGCCAACCTATCGGTCCTCTGCCCTATCCTCAAAGTCCGCTGGGGGCTCCTCGCCCTCAATCTCTTTAGTTGACCCACCAGCAACAATGCACGATAAGAAGGACCCTTCCAATGAATGCAAAGTGCAGCCTACTCCTACTACTCGAATGATCGACTATTTTGAGGCAAAAAAGACACCCGATGAACATGGAAAAGGCTTCCCTTCCATCTCCAAGAGATCGACCAAGTCAGATCAACACCGAGCTCAAGCGGCGCCTGAATCAGAGGTGTCAATAGGAAACTCCAGATCAGCAAAGTTCTTCTAGGCAGAGTTGATTCCTAAACCCTCCACCTCTTCAGGCATGGTTGCTCAAGAAGTCAGCAAATTTCCTCTCAACCCCCTGAAGTGCGTTCTCACTATGAGGCGATCCAATCCCGAGCCTAAGATTTTTCCTCTATGAATTCTTGATCTCGCCTGAGACTCGGACAACTTGTGGCCAATGCCAACGGCACCCGCTCATGACTCTAAAGCCTCAGCGGTAGCAACGCTCACTCAGCTCTCCATCTCTCTCGCCACTCTGCCATTAGAAGCACATCCTCGCAACAAGGTGATCCAATCTCGAGCCCAAGATTTTTTCTTTGTGAGCTCTTGGATCTCGCTTGAAGCGTGAACAACTCACAGTCGATGCCAACAGCACCCACTCATGACCCAGGAATGGAATCTCAGCAGCAAGAGCACTATGTTCCAAACGGTCGAGAAGATCAAGCTCTAGTGTTCCGCCTCCCGCAGGCTATTGAAGCAAGAAGTGCACACCAAAACCATCCCTAGCAAGATCCAAGGATCATCTACCCGCTCTCGTCCGAGAGGTGACCACTAGAGATCATCCACCAAGGCAAGCTGCAGCCACGCAAACTAGAGTCTGCACTAGACCCAATGTAGCGATGACGGCCCGGACGTAAGGTGAACCCGGAGAGCTCCTCCTCCAACAGACTCCAACAATCTCATGAGGCCCACAGATGGAGTGTTCGTTTGTCCAGACGGGAAGAAGAAGTGATCCTCTTCCCCACCAAGGCAGAACCGCCATTCCACTAAGCCGCCATAGCCAGGACTATGCGATGTTAGCTCGGAGAAGTATATGATGGTGACCCTATCCTCAAGACATCCCCATCACCACCTGAGACTGATCAAAGTAAGGGAATCAAGATAGACTTCAAAATACATTTTCAAGTCTCTTGGAACTTCCTTCAATCCTGACCAATGGCAGCGTGGGCTCCATGCTTGCTCCGATCTCTCGCATCACTTGACTGATGGGAGAATAGTTCGTGAAGCAAGGCGCAGGAAACACCTCCCTCTAGAACTGAGGGAGGAGGTCCGCGAGCAAGTATTGTAGAAGATCATGCCTACCAACGCCATCCGTAGAGAATCGGCAAGTTCATAGAGCCAAATCACCACCAAATCTTGCCAAAAATAGCAAACATTTACAAGACATATGGAAAAGGAACACGCGTACGGGTCTACATGACGATTTCCCATCATTACATGTTGGGCATTAAAATTTTGAATCTCTTGACATGGGAGGCTAGTGATGCATCCAATATCATTGACCGGCCCAGAGTCCGCATTGTACAAGATGGATAGCCTACCAAAGATGCAGCCAAGGCCAACACAAAACTCCTAGAGGCCCCACTAAGCTAACCCACTATGAAACTCGGCAAGTCCAGCTTGGCCCATTATCTCAAGATATCCAGTCTAAAATCCCACATTGCCCAAGTAGGCAGTTGCTGCTCCATGGATTACACTATAAAAGTAGTTGTAGTGGGCTACCACAAGTGAAAAAGGGCTTAGGAGGCTCCAAATGGCACAGCAAAATCCGCAACCATAGCCAACCACTCTCCCATATGAGTAGGTTTGCCCTCCATCCAAAAGGCCTACCCTCCTTCCAGGAGCCGCCCTCCTTCCAGAAAGCCTATCCACCATCCAATCGGCCCACTCTCCACCTAGGAGCTCAGTCCTCCACCTCATAAGCCACCCCCTGGCTGGGCATACTACTGAGACGTCCCTTAATCGGGTGCACCTCCAAGGCGCCCCTCTATTGGGAACACCGTTAAGACGTCCCTCAGCTAGATGCACCTCTAGGACGTTCATCAACTTAGCACACCTCTAAACCTCCCCTCGGTCAGGCACACTCACACTCAATCCCCCATCGCATGCATCCACACATCTTTCACATCCTCACATATTTCTATCTGTCAGGAAAGATTTTTAACTTAAGCGTCAGAAGATAAATTGATGAGCGTGTCCTGTCAATCCTTTGACCTCTTTTTTTATTATATTGTGCGGGACCTAGGTTACCAGAGACAAAAATCTGACTCATCTCAATTCGATCTGATGTGGAAGATCAGGTAACTTCCTAATCTGTATGACAACTCAAATCCAGGAATACATCAGATATAATAAAATTAAACAATATAACACCCTATATAAAACAATATTTTAAGTTTTTTGGGTTGGATATCCATCAATTATATATAATAAAATTGAATAAAGCGACACTCTATAGATA
>JAODPA010067789.1:0-10445 GCA_025585075.1 Nepenthes mirabilis | reverse complement strand
ATATAAATTAAACTGCTAAAATTATAAAGGGGTGATTCAAACAAGGTGTTGGGTCCAGTACCAGTAAGGCCCAAAGAAACGCTAAGCCCAATCTGTGAAGTAACAACCCAAGCGGCCAACTCAGTCAAATATTCAAAACAGCCTACGTGGTAGCCCAATACTCATAACCAATTGGCGTCGCTTACAACCCATTAATGTGGCTGCAGGTCGGCAAAAACAGCGCAGATGAGACAAACCAATAGGGAGAAGGTCAGCGCGTTGCCAGCTAAGGCTCACGCCGCTGCCTACAATTCTCCGGCCAATTCCAACGCGAGAGGTAAACCTAGCATGGCTTGCGACGACGGAGGTCTCCCCTCCACCACAAGGTGACAACTGATACACTGGCTACCACCACTGGGCAACGATCAACGAATCCCCGTAAGAAAGATTCTTGCACCCAAAGCTCCAAACCAAGGAGCTCATAAATTCCCTCTCCTTTCATAGGAAAAAGGATTGATCAATCAACTTCTAGGGAATCGACTTCTAGGCATTCAGCTTAATATCGAGCAGCTAGATGCTCCCCCGAGTTCAAACTCACAAATCAGTGCCCAAGTCTCATCTCTACGGCCTCGTTCAGGCTATGAGAGGCAACCACCCATTGCGGAGCATACAAGGAGCCAGGCCTTCCAGTACACGCTCATCAATCTCCCACTCCTACGTTTACGAACTCCCCATGCATTCACAGCATATTTCAACGTACCTCTAAGCGTGCGCTCCCCCCTTCCCATTCATTACGAGAAGTTGCTGACTTGACCGTCGGAGTGTCTTCGGTAGGAGAAATATCGCTGAACCTTTGACCTCTTATTTATAATTTGTATTGTACAGGTTTCGAGTTCACAGTGATGGAGATCAAACCCACTCAAGCTCCTACCCGAACTAGAAATCCGAAGGCTCCCTAAATCGTATGATAACCCGGGACTAGGGACGCAACATTGGCGTCGTCTGTGAGAACGTAACAAAAAGTTTAGCGTCTCTCTCCAACACTAAACCTCTCATACCAAGATGGTCAACACCAGGGCGCAAGCCAGTGCGCCACCCAGAGATGCAGTCACCCCCGGCGACGACCCTGTGGCGGGTAGTCGTGTCAACGAGAGGTCGCAGTCAGATTTCTATCAGCTGGCTGTCGAAATGGGAGACATGAGGCTGATGATTCAAGCCCTCTTCGACCAAACAGGGACGTGGAGTATGGGGACTGCCCATCAGGCGTCCGAGGCGTCCTCCTCCCGACAAGGAAGACGTCGCACCAGAGTCTCTAGAGGCAGATTAGATCGGCCTGATGACGCCGAGGCCGAAATGGCCTCTAGTAGCAGGGTCTAAATAGCAACTGGAAGCCGTCCCAATTGAGACGACTAGGGGGAGAGCCCAGAGCAATGCAATCCCTAAAACTCTCACAGTGAGAGGAGGCAGACAGCCGCAGGTTCGTGCAGCGCGTGGCCTCCTCGAGCGGGAAGCCATCGAAACCAGCACTCCCAGTAGTATCCCTGGAGTCACATAGAACTCTGCGATGTCATTAACACACGGAGGAGCGAATCTGACCCACCGATGGAGGAGAAGATAAAGGCGATGTGGGATCACCTATTCAAGGAGAAGTCCAACTGGTCCTCTACTGACTTACAAAGGTCACCCTTCGTGATGGACATCCGGACCCAGCCGCTCCCACACAAATTCAAGATGCCAACTCTGGAGGGATACAACAAGAGTAAGGATCTAATGGACCACTTCAATAGCTTCCGCATCCATCTGTCCCTCTAGGGGGCCAGTGAGGTCGTGATGTGTCTGTGCTTCCCCATCGCCTTCAAAGGGGATGCACAGCTTTGGTTCCACAGCATCTAGTCAAATTCCATCCACTCTTTTGACGAGCCTGCTGACTGCTTATTGTGTCAGTTCGCCTCCAGCCGAAGGAAAGAGATGCAACCCTGGCACCTGGTCCGCCTCCGCTAAAGGTCAGATGAAAGCTTGAAGTGGTTCCTCAACCACTTCATTACTGAAGCGCGCTA
Source organism: Nepenthes mirabilis (assembly GCA_025585075.1). NCBI lineage: Eukaryota > Viridiplantae > Streptophyta > Magnoliopsida > Caryophyllales > Nepenthaceae > Nepenthes > Nepenthes mirabilis. The sequence goes on along the minus strand of JAODPA010067789.1, from coordinate 8,409 downwards.
GATCCCCCAGCTCTTTGAGGGGCTGAAACTCAACACTTTCATTGCCACGCTGGCCGCGGGGGACTTTTTTGAGCACTTGAAGCACCAGCGCCCCCAATCCTTAAGGAAAGTCGAGGCCATCGCCTGAGCTTATATCTCGGTAGAAGAGGCCAACAAGGCTTGTTATACCCAACGTGTGGACCGTCCCCCTAAAGGGTTGAAGCTGGCCATTGGGAAAAAGAGGAACGGCGACAGCGAAAGCTCCTAGGAGCGCCGAAAGCAACCGCGGCCCGCATCGCAGCCCAGGAAGGAGTACGGAACAACATCCCTAACTTCTCTGAACGATACCCGCTTAAACATCTTGATACAGATCCAGAATGAGAAGTTCTTCAAGTGGGCAAAAAGGCCGAAGGGTCCCAGCGATGGAGACAAGATAAAATACAGCCAGTACCACTCCTGCCTAGGATATTCCACGGAGAACTGTCGGATTCTGTAACAAAAGATAGAGGACTTGATCCGTCACGGACACCACAAACAGTTCGTCAAAGGCTCGGGGCAGGCCCCCGTGGCCTCAAAGGACGATGTGAGCGAGCCTCGAAAGAGCCGCAATGCCGCCGGCGAGATCAGCATGATCTCCACAGGCCCAGTCAAGAGCAACCAGTAGGTGCAACCCGGACAGACTTTCAGCAACAAGAGGGCGAGGGTAGGGGATATGAATGATGTTATTAACTTTAGCAGCGATGATATGGCACATGTAATCTCTCCCTATTCTGATCCCCTCGTATTCTCACTCGTTTCAGATGGTATAGTTGATTACCAGTTGAAACGACTCTTTATTGATAATGAAACCTCTCGAAATTTGCTGTGTGTTAATGCATTCTTCAAGCTTGGACTGAGGAGGAACCAAATGAAAGTGGCCGACGGCCCTCTATATGGCCTAGATAATGAACCTATGCCTGTGCAAGAAGAAATCCAGTTAGAGATCATGATGGGAACGTATCTATGTACTACTACGAGGGAATCAATGTTCCTCGCCGTCGATTTGCCGTCTGCCTTCGACGCCATCCTAGGCATACTATTCCTCACCACCTTTGGGGCTATCACCACGATCTCTCATTTGAATGTGAAATTCCCCACTTCATGAGGTGAGGGAGAAGAGCACGGTGATCAGGTGATGGGACGGACATGCTACCTATCCCAAGTCGCCCATGTAATGCCAGATCGCACGAACCAAGACTTGAATCTTTGTGATGAAGCCATGTTGCAGCAAGCCCAATCAAGTGAAGGCACCGAGCCAGTCCCGCTGGATCCAGTCGAGTCCGAGAAGTGTGTGCACATCGGCGGCTCTCTTACTGCAACTAACCACAATTGACTTATCAGCTTCCTCTGGAAGAACTCAAATGTGTTTGTGTGGGTCCCTCCCAATATACCCAGGATACCGGCCGAGGTGATGATCTACAAGTTGAACCATGACCCTGGTTATAAGTCCGTTAGGTAGAAGCGAAGGAACCACTTCATAGAAAAGCTAATCGTTGTTAGAAATGAAGTAAAAAGGTTGCTGGACGCCAGATTCATAAAAGAAGTCCAGTACTCAGACCAGCTATCCAACGTTGTACTCATAAAGAAAAGCAACGGCAAGTGGCAAATGTGTGTGGACTTTACCGATGTGAACAAAGCTTGTCCTAAGGACAGCTTCCCACTCCCTCGGATCGATCTGCTGGGGGACTTTACGTCCAGACACGAACTCCTAAGCTTCATATACGCCTATTCAGGCTATAATTAGATTATGATGGATCCGAACAACGAGGAGCACACCTCCTTCGTGACCGACCAGGAGACGTATTACTACAATGTCATACCTTTCAGCCTTAAAAATGCCGACGCAACTTACCAGTGTCTTGTGAACAAAATGTTTGAAACTCAAATTAGAAGGAACGTGGAAGTGCACGTTGATAACATGCTCGTCAAGAGTAGAATGGCTGGTGCCCACATCCATGATCTTGAGGAAATCTTTCAGGTCCTCCAGGCCCACAAGACGAAGCTCAACCCAGCCAAATGTGCATTCAGGGTAACCTCCAAAAAGTTCTTAGGCTTCATAGTGTCCCAGCGTGGTATAGAAGTAAACCCGAAGAAAATCAGAGCCATCCTGGATATGGACCTCCGCAAACCATGAAATAAGTCTAGAAGCTTATAGGACGCCTGGCGGCCCTATCGTAGTTTCTAGCCAAGTCCACGGAAAAATATCTGCCCTTCTTCAAGGCACTCAAGGGAACCAAAGCTTCCGGATTTTGGTGGACGGACGAGTGCAAGGAAGCATTCCAAGAACTGAAGGCATACCTCTCCAGCCCACTCCTCCCGAGCTCACCATCTGCGGGTGAGAATCTGTACCTTGACCTAACCGCGTCAGACACGGTGCTAAGCTCCATTCTTGTTAGGGAGCATGAGGAAAGGCAGCATCCCGTGTACTACATGAGTAGGGTATTGGCCGACGTGGAGACTCGGTACCCGCACATGGAGAGAATCGCTGTGACTCTCATTTATTCTGTGCAGAAGTTGAGGCCCTATTTCCATGCGCACTGAATCGTCATTCTAACCGATCAGCTGCTGAAGTCAATCCTCCAAAAGCCGGAAACCTTCAGACAGCTGGTTAAATGGGCGATAGAGTTGAGTGAGTTTGAAGTGGAGTTCCGACCATGACCAACCCTTAAGGGCCGGGCTCTGGTGGACTTCATTGTCGAAGCGGCGACCCCAGCTCTAGATATCCCACGCATCCCAAAGAGCTCAAGCTCATGGGACGCTCCCTTGTGGATCCTGAATGTCGACGGATCCTCCACTCAGACAGGTAGCAGAGCCAGAGTCATGCTCAAAACCCCCGATGGGACGAAGATCAAGTACTCAATAGTGTTGACCTCTACCGCCACTAATAACATGGCAGAATATGAAGCCCTCCTTGCGGGACTTCGTTTGGCAAAAGAATACTTTGGAAATGTGCTGATCATACGTAGCGACTCAGAGCTAGTGGTCAACCATATCCAATGGGTCTTTGAGGCATCTAGCCCTCAGCTTGCAAAGTACCTGGCCAGGGCGAAAGCTAAAATCTAGACGTTCGAAAACTTCAAGTTCAAACACATCTGCAGGACCGAGAATTGGAAAGCCGATCAGCTGGCAAGAGATGCTGCCGTCGGATCCCTAGAGCAATACGCCAGGAATATATGGGAAATCCTGACCGCGCCAAGCGTGGATGGTCCTAATCAGGAGGTGCTGCAGGTCAACAAAGACGACAGCTGGATGAACTCATACAACAAGTATCTGACGATTGGACGTTGCCGACAGACATAGACAAGGCCAAGCGGATTAAAAAGACAACGGGTTGGTACACGATCAACGACGACAAGCTGTACTGATGGGGATATTCAACTCCCTACCTGAAGTGCCTTACCCCTAAGGAAGCTGAGTACGTGCTGAGTGAAGTCCACCTTGGCATATGCGGCTCACACATTGGGGGGAAGAACCTCCCATTCAAAATTATCCGGCAAGGCCTCTTCTGGCCCATAATGAAGTGCGACGCCCTGGAATTCGTAAAGAAATGTGAAAGCTGTCAAGTCCATGGGTCCATGACACATCTTTCGCACATGGAGCTGCACAGTCTTCAGTCCCTATGGCTATTCGCACAGTGGGGATTCGACATCCTTGGATCTATGCCCTTGGCCTCCGGACAGAGAAAAGTTCTTACAGTCGGTATTGACTACTTCACCAAATAGGTAGAAGTTGTCCCCCTGGCACGGATCACTAAGCAGAATGCTACGGAGTTCGTCTGCCAGAACATCATTTGCTGTTTTAGGATTTCCGAGGTCATTGTAATCGACAACAAAACCCAATTCACTGGCAAGCGATTCACCAAGTACTGCGCAACTCTGTACATCAGGTTGATTCACATGTCTGTGGCGTATCCTCAAGCAAACGGGCAAGTTGAAGTCACAAACCGCACGCTGCTCCATGGATTAAAGATCAAACTAGAAGACGCAGAGGACTCCTGGGTTGACGAGTTGCCTTCCATGTTCTGGTCATATCGTACGACCCCACAAGAATCAACGCAAAAGACGCCCTTCAACCTCTACTATGGGGTCGAAGCTGTGATGTCTCACATTGGATTGGAGGGGGCATGAAGCGTGCTCTTATAGAGGCGTGGATACCTTTCCCATGGAGACGCGTTTTGGAGGCCATCTACCAAGAGCAAAACCATGCGGAGCCTGTGTGGCTGCCAAAGCGAACAATATCTCCATGCGGATGCCTGGGGATATTACAAATGGTATCAGAGCCGGGACCCGGGTTCGGTGTGCTAGCGAGCACGTTGGGCCTCTTTGAGGGGATGGACTGTGATATCCCACATCGGATTGGAGGGGGCACGAAGCTCGCTCTTATAGAGGCATGGATACCCTTCCCATGGAGACGCGTTTTGGAGGTGGTGGAGGCCGTCTGCCAAGAGCAAAACCGTGCGGAGCCAATGTAGCTGCCAAAGCGGACAATATCTCCATGCAGGTGCCTGGGGACGTTACAAAAGCAGTCGTCCCCGTTGAAGTGGCACTTCCCTACCTGTGGGTCAAATACTTTGACCCGACCACCAACTCCTAGAGACTCAGGGAATACTTAGACCTGCTTCCAGATGTACGTGACGCCGCCAGCTTAAGAACAGCGGCCTATCGGCAATGTATCGCGCGGTACTATAACAAGCAGATAAGAGCACGTCCGCTTGAGGTTGGAGACCTAGTCCTCCAGAGTGTACAGGCAGTGGGAAAGGCCGTTAGTAAGAACAAGCTCTCCCCTGACTGGGAGGGGCCGTTCCTAGTCTTGGCGATCCTCCGGAACGAAGCGTACAAGCTACGCAACCAGGATGACAAGCTGGTCCTACGGACCTGGAACGCCGCCAACCATAAAAAATACTACTAGTAGGCTCTCTCGGGACCCAGGTAAGACACACGCACATCATAACGAATGCTTGTACATATTATGTGTTTCTATTTAATAAAATTGACTATTTCTGTTATCACATGTGATTGTTCATATGAGTATTTGCATGCATAATATTTCAAAAACAAAATGATCTAGATTGCCCCTAAGTCGAGCGGATCCTCGTCCATCCGTAAACCAGAGTCTTGGCCTCGAACCAAGTGGCCCAAGAGCGGCCCCAAAACCTTGGCCCGGAGCCAAGCGGCCATATGCAGACTTCGACTCCACGTCGAAAGGACCCTAAGCGGTCCGCCAAAATGGCTTCGCACCAAACGACCCGAAAGCGATCATACCCAAATCGCAGCTCCATGCCGAAGGACCCATGTGGCCCCGAGAACCTTGGTTCCGCACCAAGCGACCCAGACGGTCAAAGTGTCGAGCCTGGGGGCTTTTGAAGTCCCCAACATGTGGCCACCCAAAACCTTAGGGGGCATGAATGGTAGGCGTGCAACAACCTTCTCCCGAAGGAGAGAGTACCCTCAGTCTACGATGGTCATCGGCTAAGATAGTGCACACAGGAGCGACGATGCCTAGAGCGGGGCCAAGCACCTAAGACTAGTATGGTGTGCGAAAAGGTCTAGACCCGGAGTCTGGCTACTGTAACCTGAAAACCCAGCTAGCCCTTAGCGTGACTCCACGGGCAAGTGACGACATCCACTCACTGGACCAAGCTTCCCACTAAATGCGCAAAATGTAATGACATCCTTTGACAAAGGACGAGTACAATGTAAGAAGGCGCCCGATTAGGGCATTGACGACAATAGCTTCACAGTTTAGCCTCTAATACATGAACAAAGATTCAAAAGGCTGTATCATACAGCAGAAGACATCAGGGGCAAGAAAAAATAACTGCCTTTCATTTATCGAAGAAGACTGACGTTAAAATGCGGCACTATATAACGAAAAATGCAAGAGCTACTCTGATCCTATGAGTCTGGCGGCCCAACCTCTCCCGAGAAGTCTCTCAAACTAGAGCTGTCGGGAACTCCGGTGTTCCCTGGATGTAAAATGCCCATGGAAACACCCGAAAGTGTGATGGAGATGATCCGGCGGCACAGGCAGATACCATCCCAAAATCTAGCGTCGAGTGTGTGGTGTACTTCTTCCGGAGTGAGTTGTAGCTTGAGGTTCGTGGTGAGGCGAGATATATCATCCGCTATGGTGGGAGCCCATTCCCTCCGCTGCTCGACCTCCTGCCTCAGCTGCCAAGTCTCCTCCGTAAGCCGTTCGCATTCCTCCACCAACCACATGTTCTCTAGCCTCAGTTGTTCAACTTCCTCTACCAGTCGCTCATTCTCCTCCCTCGGCTGTTCGCTCGCCTACGATAGCCGCTTGACTTGTTCCCTTAGTAGCTTGTTCTCCTCCCCGAGTGCGGCGGTCTCAGCTCCCACATGTTGTGCTGTCTCCTGCCTGGACTCTTCCCTGACCTGGAGAAAGAAGTCGAGCAATTGAGCATACATCGTGCTGAGGAAGGAGAACCCCTCAGGGACCTACAAGAGTAAACGATGGGTCAGCCAATCTCAAAGTTCCCGTCTCCGGAAAGACGCAAAGACCAAGGCAGTTGCACCTGAGTAGAGAATATGGCCGTGTGACTAGGCCTGCCTCCTAAAGTCAGTACACCTGGGGGCTCCAAGTGCCAACAGCAACCTCTCTGGGGCGGGGGGCATTTAGAGTCGCAAGCGGTGAATGAGCACTTGGGGGCTCCGGCTCCTTGGCCTCCTCCACCGCAACCGCCTCCGGGGGTGGATCAGTACCCGGCGGACTTGCAGCCTGTCCAACTACAGCTTCCTCCACAGCAACGACGCTTTCTCGGTTGCGCTCCTTTGGGGACGCTCTATCGGGTGATCCCCTGAACATCAAAGCCCTGGGTGGCCCTGGCATAAACTCTGAAACACCAACTTCCTCCACCACTCCTGACTTGGGCGCGTCGACCTCCACTATCAGCACGCCCTTTGCGACCGCCTCCGCTCACTTCAGATCGACAAAGGGACCCATGGGGGACTCCCCACTAGAATAAAGCTCCACCATGGAAACTCCGTACTCAGCCAGCCCCATAGCGAGTATTGGCAAGTGTTCGGCCCCTCCCTCTTGTGGCTCCGAACTTGATGCTTGCTCCAGAGGGGAACTCGCAGCTAGTGCAATAGGCCCTGCCGCCTGTCTCTGTGACTTCTTGGTGAAGGTGCCACCAGCCTCTCTCAACCTCCTCAGTGGAGCCTCCACCTCCTCCGCTGATGAGATCTCCAATAACAAGACACTTTCCTCCACAAGTTTCCTTGACACCTCGTGGAGCACGATGGCATCAGACTTCTTCTCTAGGCCGGCAATCGCCCATCTAGACTCCGGTCCCCACCTCACGGCCTCAAAACATGGGAAGTCGAGTAATGGCCCTGGATGGAAAATGTCTTCATGTCGCAAGGATCACGGCAATAAGCTTTGCCGATTCACTCTTCTCTTTGGTAGTCGCCGCTTTGTGAAAAAATTTGGAGATTGGACTCCACTCGTTGGAGAGCTCTGAGTCGGAGAGCTCCCACCAGAAGAAGAACCGGTTCTTCCAATTCTTAACCGAGTCAGGATTGGTCCCCCAAAAGCAAAAGACAGCTTGGGGGGACATTAAAATCCAGTCCTCCGACTCTATAAAGCGAAAGATCACATTCACCACGGTTGTATCGAACGTACAAGAGTGAAGGTGACTAAAAACACACAAGGAAACCAAATAGCGAACCGCGTTGGGGTGAAGCCTAGCCACAGGAACGCTCAACACTTCGATGAATGCATATAGCTCTCACAGCATAGGGTAACGAAATCCACCCTTTAGATGGTGTTCGTAAACGTAGATGAAACCCTCCAGAGGAGCGTTGGCCCTGCCCGCCAAGCCAAGAGCAAGGTAGGCCCAATCACTAGGGATCCCATAGTCCACCATCAGAGTAGCAATGGTGCTTGCTATTAGGGCAGACCTAGTATTGTTAACCCCATGACGTACGATGCGAGAAACTTGAGAGGAGGAAGGGGATCCTTTCCTCTTTGCCATAACTCTCTCGGGAATGAGTCGAAGGCCTTCAGCGCAAGGAAGCACAAAAGAAGGGATTTCACTGAAGCACCGCTTAAATAGGCAACGGGGTGACAGCGCTTGGGAAAACTCAAACGACGTCTTTGATTACTGATCAGGCCACATGCCCGCTCAGCAGAAGCATCGCGAGTCCCAACCGGCAGCCAATCATGGCCCCTGCCAGATTACGGACCGACATCACCTCACCCGCCTGCCAAAATCCTTGCTGTCACACCTATATTTAATGCGGGGATTCTGATCGCCAAGGGCGGCGGCGGAAAGACTTCCAAGGCAAGCGTGTGAGAGGAATAACGAACCTTTCAATCGCAGCAAGTGACAGAAAATAAATGGCACAGCTAAGTATAAAATTTTATTAT
>JAODPA010067788.1:0-10446 GCA_025585075.1 Nepenthes mirabilis | reverse complement strand
TTCCAACAACCAAACATAAGAATAACAATTCCAACTCTATTCCCATCCATTTCTATTCCTTGGAATAACTATTCTATTTCAACCTTATTCTATTCCAACAACCAAACGTACCGTAAGCGAAGTCCATCTTGGCATATGCAGCTCGCACGTTGGGGAAAAAAACCTCACATTCAAGATATGCGGAAAGGTCTCTTTTAACCCACGATGAAGCAAGACGCTTTGGAATTCGTGAAGAAATGTGAAAGCTGTTAGGTCCACGGATCCATGACGCACCCCCCTCATGCGGAGCTGCGCAGCCTTTAGTTCCCGTGGCCGTTTGCACAGTGGGGACTCGACATCCTCGGACCATTGCCTCTAGCTTTTGGACAAAGAAAATTCCTCATCGTAGGCATCGGCTACTTCACCAAATGGGTGGTAGCAATCCTTCTGGCTCAAATCATTGAGCAAAACGTGACAGAGTTCCTCCGTCAAAATATCGTCTGCCGATTTGGGATTTTCGAGGTCACAGTGACCGACAACGTAACCTAATTCACCGGCAAACGATTCACTAAATATTGTGCGAGCTTGCGCATCAAGCTGGCACATATGTCTATGGCATACCCCCAAGCAAACGGACAAGTTGAAGTCACCAACTGCACACTGCTGCACGGATTGAGGAACAAGCTGGAAGACGTAGGAGACTCGTGGGTCGATGAGTTACCTTCCGTACTCTGGTCATATCGAACAAACCCGCGGGAACCAACGAAAGAGACACCCTTCAGCCTCTACTACGCGGTTGAAGTCGTGGCCCCCGTTGAGGTGGGGCTACCCTCCCTGTAAGTCAAATGTTTTGATCCGACCATGAACACCCAGAGACTCAGAGAGTTCCTTGACCTGCTCCTAGAAGTTTGAGACACTGCCCACCTGAGGATCGCAGCCTACCAGCAGCGCATTGCGCGATATTACAACAAGCAGGTGAAGATATGCCCGCTAGAGGTTGGAGACCTCTACGATCCTTGGCTCGTAGGAACAAACTTTTCCCCGGTTGAGAAGGCCCGTTCCTCATCTCCATGATCCTTTGGAGCGGAGCCTACAAGCTACGAACTCAGAACGGTAAACTGGTCCCACGGACCTGGAACGCCGCCAACCTCGGGAAATACTATCAGTAGAATAACGTCGGCCCAGGTAAGACATGCACGCACGCCATGAGGAATGCTTGTACATGCATTGTACTTTTACTTAATAAAATTAATCGTTTTTGTTGGCTTATGCTTTCATTCATGTGAATGCTTGCATGCATAACATTCCAAAAAAGCAAAACGACCTAAACTGTCACTAAGTTGGGGGGACTATCGTCCGTCCGTAAAATGAATCCTTGGCTCCGCACCAAGCGGCCAGAAAGCGGCTGTCTTAGGATCTCGACTCTGTGTCGAATGGCCCTAAGCGGCCCCATACACTTTGGCTCCGCGCCAAATGGTCCAAAAGCGGCCACCTCAGAATCTCGACTCCGCATCGAATGGCCCTAAGCGGCCCCACATGCCTTGGCTCCACGCCAACAGCCCAGAAGCAGCTCCACATGCCTTGGCTCCACCCAACGGCCCAGAAGTAGCCATGCGCTGACTGTAACTCCGTGTCAAAAGGACCCTGAGCGGTCCGCCAACCTAGCCTTGCGCCAACAACCCAGGCGGTCAAAATATCAGGACTGGGGGCTTTTGAAGTTCCCAACTTACGGTTAACAAAACTTTAGGGGGTAAGAATTACAAGCGTGCGACGACCTTCTCCCGAAGAAGAGAGTACCCTCAATCTACAATGGTAGTGGGCTAGGACCGAGCACCAGATAGCAACGATGCCCTGAGCAGGGGCCAAGCACCTAATCCAGGAACCGCGTGCGAAACGGCTTAGACCCGAAGTCCGGTTGCTATGGCTTGAAAACCCAGCTGGCCCTTAGAGTGGCTCCACGGGACTTGCGATGACATCCACTCTGCTGGATCAAGCTTCTCATTAAATGTATGAGATGCAACGACATCCTTTGACGAAGGACAAGTACAGCACAAGAAGGTGCCGGATTGGAGCCTTGGCGATAATAGCTTTACAAGCTTAGCCGATAAACACAAGACATTATCTCTAAGATCACACTTAAAGGCGTAGGTGCAAAAAAGGGGTGCTACTTCTCATTCATATATATATATATATATATAAGACGCTGACAAGTGGCAAAAAACAAAAGGGAAAGAAAAGCGATGTGTACAAGCAGGGCTACTCTCGAGAGTCTGATGGGCCTGCCTCCTTGAGAAAATTCCCTAGGCGGGACCTATTGCAGACCCCAGAGTTGCTAGGATGGAAGACGCCTTCTGGAACGTTAGGAAGCACGAGTGAGGCGATCTTGCGGTATAGACGGATGCCACCCCAGAATCTGGTTTCCAAGACAAGGTTCGTCTCCGACGGAGAGAGCCGCACCCTCAGGTCTCTGGACAAGTGAGAATTGTCGTCTTCAAGAATAGTAACCATCTTCTTCAGCTGCTCGACCTCCTGCCTCAGGAGCACAACCTCTTGCGTTTGCTGGCCACTGTTCATCTTCAAGCGCCTGACTTCCTCATGCATTTGCCTGTTTTCTCCCTGCAGGCATTCGCTCTCCCTCTGGAGGGAAGCGACCTTAATCCTCTTGAGCTGAGCAATCTCTTACCCGCAGCGAAAGTTCTCATGCAGTTGAGCGGCCAGCTCGTCGAAAGAGTCAACCTCCTTGGAAACCTGCGTGGGAAAGAGAAGGCCATAAATTCTTAGAACTCTAAACCGCAAACGAGTATCCAGCTCAAGACAATTATACCTGAGCCGAAGACACATCCGGATGACCGGCTCCCTCTCCTGGCGCCGACGAGCATGGGCGCTCCACGCATCCGACCACTGCCTCCTAGGAGCTGGGGTGGCCTGAAGCATCGGGTAACGTGGGGACGCTTGGGGGCTCCGGCTCCCGAACCGTCCCAATGGTGACAGTCTCCAAAGTCGTGTCAATCTCTGGCAAATTGGCCTCTTGCCCAATTTCAACCTCCGACCCACCAGGAGCATCCTTTTGAACGCACGCCCCCTCTTGCTCCTCAGAAACTGACGCGCCGCCCTCCACAGCAAGCGTGCCCTCAACGATTATCTCCGGCGACTCCAGATCAATCAATGGAACCGCGAGAGACTCTCCTCTAGAATGAAACTCCACTGCAGGAACGCCACACTCAGCTAATGCCACAACAGGAATTGGTACGGGTTTGGCAGCTCCCTCCCGTGACTCGATGCTTGACGTCGCCTTCGGGACTAGAGTTCGGGCTCGTACAACGGACCCCGCAGCCAACCGCTGCGATCTTCGGGTGGAAGTACCTTCGGCCTTCCTTAGCCTCTTCAGTGAGGCCTCGAGCTCCTCCTCATCCGAGGACGACTCCAACAGAGAGTAGCTCTCCTTAGCATCTTCTCCTAAAGAACCGCGGATCACAACATCCGCGGGCTTTGTGAGGTTTCGGATCTAAAAACTTGATAATAATGAGGTGATTAGTATGCTAATGATCAATACTAAGCCAATGGAACGAATAAGATTGGGTATCGGAAGAAAAATCGAGAAAAATTTGGGTTCATGCTGCTGAAGCGCTGCCAGCAGGCTTGCGCCTGCTGCCCGCTCGAGCCCCACTCGAGCACATTTTCCAAAATTGTGCCTGCCCGCTGGCCGCTCGAGCGGAATTCCAGAATCGCACCTGCCTGATGCTCGCTCGAGGCGCGCTCGAGCGGTGGCGCTTTTTTAAGTTGTGCCCTGCCTTCTCCTCTTCATTTTTCTCACGCCCCTAGGGTTTTTAGAGAGAGAGAGAGGGGCGATCCTACAGAGAGAAAGGTGGAGATAGAGGCCGTGGAGTCCGAATCCGTCCGAGAGCTAGTTATAAAGGTGAAAACACGCGTCGAGGCAAGTGTTCTCATACTCACTTGTCGTTCTCTCTCGATGTTTTGTTTGATTTGATTGGGTATTTTGTGTCAATACCCATTATTAATGTTATAATCTTGAAACCCATGATTAATGACCAAAGAATATGTAGTTAGTTATTCGAATCGTGTCCGATTCACTCGGTTTGGTTCCACCGAAACCCTAACCCACGAAATTGGGGATTTCCCGTTTTCCTTCTGTGTAACATGAACTTGACCACTAAATATGAATCCCCACGTCCTAAATGTATATATATGTCGGCCGCAAGTTCGATCTCGCACGTTTTCACCCAATCGCGGTGTCCGGGCCCTCTAAATTGGCCCTGACACTGTTCACCCGAGTGTACATAGGGAAATTGCATGTTTTCACCTTCGTTGTATGTTGAATCGACCCCAAAATATGAATCATCATGTCCCAATTGTGCATATGTATCAACTGGACGCCCGATTTCACAAGTATCGAATTGTCCGCGGCATCCGGATGCTCTAAAAGAGGCATGACACTGTTCATCCGAAAATAAATGGAAAATTTACATGCTTTGCCCTCATTTAATTGTTATAAAAGTGATGTCTAAATATTGTGTTAAAGTGTAAGCCCCGAAAATGTGTATTTGGGCAACGGAAGTAAGGAAACGAGTCCAGGAGGCTTCTAAAATGGTACGTGATTATCAAAGGTATGAAATTCAGAATTCTCTTGTGAACATGAATTGAATTGTAATAAAGGGATTGTGTCCCACAGAAAGTTATGAACTGAGCAAGTAAATGGAAGGGAATCCACATTGTGCTTTGTGATGGAATGATCTCCCGGATGGAGATGTATGTGATGGGGATGGGTTTTTCAGAGTTGTGAATGTGTATGGCAAATGTGAATTTTTCTCTCAAAGTGTTAGAACTAATCTTGAAACTAGGACCATGATTCATAGGGGTAGTAACCTTTAGCTTACCATGTCCATCGCGGTGTGAACCCGAAGAATACTTGGCCACGTATTCTGGCCGCTTGTGGGAGCGGGTGATATTCATGGTACGCTTTAGAAAACTATTGTGGAAGAACGAGGATTGCCCTGGTCCCCGGGGGATATGGGGCGTGTTGAGATGGCCGAGTGCTGCAGGCCTAAAATGTAGCCGTTGGTTTAGTGTTGCATAGTGGAGATGCAACTGGTGGTCGAGTGCTGCAAACCTAAAATATAGTCGTGGCTTTAGAATGTGTAGCGAACACATTCCTTTCCTCGTTCTCTCGCATCGTTGGTTAGTACGACCTACTAGTCCGGATCCGTAAAAATGATATACTGATGAAAATGAATAATGCCTAATCGATGTAACCGTGAGAATCTAATGTTTCAAGATGTTCCCTGTTTCCTCTCATGATTCCTGATTATTTACATCTTGTACTTTCTCCCCCTCACAGTTGTTGCTTTCATCGTTATCATCATTGTTAGTAAGTTATGATTACATTTGTTGAGCTGTACGCTTACCCTTACTGTTTTTCTTCCAGATGAGAACATTTAGCTGGCGCCAAATTAGTTAGACCAAGGAGAGAGACTTGCTTGAAGGGAGTTGCTGGACATCAAAGCTTGAAGATTAGGTTATGTTTATCATATTAGAATGTAAACGGCCACTCAAGGATGGATATGGCTTGTTATTATATTATGGTTTTATTATGCTTCCGCAGGTTTTGATGATTTAGTTGTACTTCCGCATTATGTTGTGTTAATGTTCTTAGATTTTGAGTTTTGTTAGATGGCATCTCTCTAGACCCAGTATAGTAGATAGGGTTACTGTACTGGAGCCATGGATGATATAGCAGTTATATAATCCTGTGTTGTGTGTTGTAGGCCAAACAGTCAATAATGATTAGTTGTGTGCTTGTACATGATGTTTTTAAACATGTTATATTTTTGGTTTTCGTCCAATTGTAGAGAAAACTCTGCCTAAATTTCTGTAGAATCCATAAGTATTAATTATAGACTGTAGTTGTGTTGCCAATGACGGAGGTTATTCGTTGGAGAATAATCTGGTTCGTCATTGGTTTCTTCTTCAAAAAGCTAGCCACGACCTAGCTAGATGCTGGACCCCACTTGGTGGCAGCAAGGGAGACAGATGTCAGGTAGTGCCCCTGAGTGGAGAATGTCTTCATTTGGGAACCGATGGCAACCACCAGTCTCGACGTTTCCCTGACCTGCTCGTTAGACACCTCCTTGCGAAAGAATAGTGGGATTGGACCCCACTCTCGAGAAAGCTCCAAATCTGACGGCTCTTGCAAGAAGAAAAAAATGATTCTTCCAATTCTTCACCAAGTCAGGGTTGCTCCCCTGAAACTAAAAATCGATTCTCGGAGACATTAAAATCCAGCTATCTGTCTCTGAGAAACAAAAGATTACCTTCGCCGCAATCGCGTCAAAAAATACAGAATGTAGGTGGGTGAAAATGCACAACGAAATCGAGTAGCGGAGAGCGTTCAGGTGAAGTCTTGCCACCGGGATGCCCAAGGCTTCGTCAAAGGCAGTCAACTCGTACAGCGTGGGGTAGCAGAGCCCCATTTTCAGATGATGCTCGTAAATGGTAACGAAACCCTCTGGAAGGGTGTGGGCCCTACCTTCCAAGCTAAGAGCACGGTACGACATGTCCAGAGGAATGCCATTATACCGTAATCGACCATTAGGGCAGTGATGGCGCTCATGGTCAGAACGGAGCCTGTATTATCTACCCTATGACTACTCGATCTGGGAACTCGCGAAGAAGGGGATTCTTTCTTCTTGGCCATCTCACTCACTTGCAAATGGGCTATAGTCTGAAGCATGAAAAAGCACAGAGGGGAAGGACTTCGTAGAGGCGCCGTTTATATAGGCAGCAAGGCGCTAACGTGGGAAAACTCAAGCGACATCATTACTCGAAAATCAGGCCACGTGCCCATTCGATAGAAACGCTACAGTTCCCCAAGCGTCGGGCAATCATGGCCCCTCGTTAGGCCAACAATTGGTATCTCCTCAGCCAGCTGACAAGATCTCAGTTGTCACACCCGCATTTAATGTGAGGATCCCGGCTGTCAGAAGCGGTGGCAAGGGAACGGAACCAGCAAAAAAAAGAGGAGGAACATGCAAGTACGAGCAAACGGCATGACCCAGTAAGAAGTTTTATTATGTATTTCACTAATAGGCTTTTTTACAGCTCAAGGCGGTCAATGGCCATAGACTGCAACTGATCGCCCTCACTAGATCCTAGAGCGTCCGGAGTAGTAAATTCTCTCAGATGGGCGCAAGTCAAGACGACTGAGTTTCGAGAGTTCAAGATGCCGATGCGGAAGTCTGGCTCCTCCACCTGGGCTAGCCTTCGACTGAAACGGATCCCGTCCTGGAACCTTCTTTTCAGTGCCGGAGCCACTTCCTTCGGCCTGAGCCTTGACCTCAACTCAGCCTCCAACCGCGCGTGCTCCTCTCCAGAGTGCACCTAGAACTGATCGAACTCCTCCTAAATAGCCAAGATGCGGCTTCGAGCCTGCATGTTATCATCAGCAAGGCTGGACGCCCGTGCCTCCGATTCGCCCACTTTCTCTCGAAGTATGCGACTCGATCCCTCACCTGCTCGACCTCCCAATCAAATCCTGCACCCTGGCCTCGCAGGCCTCAACGGCCAGGGCTACCTGTTGGAGCGCGGGATCCACCCTCCTAGGCCTTTGGCCCCGCGAGGATGTGGACGTGCCCTCCCTCTCAAAGCCCGATGGGGCCCACCAAAACCTCATTGGTCCAACAACGGTGGCCTCCGAACCACCACCTCCTCCTATGGCCACAGCAACAGGCGCAGCATCATCACGAATCCACGAAGCGCACATGTCTCTCACAGACTCTCCGGAAGATGACTCAGTCTCCAACGAGGACAACGGTCTCTCCATAAAGAAGAAAAGGAAGCAAGAATGGCGCTTGCCTTACACCCTCAAAGCAACTAAAAGATGTTGAACTCTTTGAGGGAACCGTGGAGTTTAAATAGCCAGGGAACCTCTAAGGAAACGCTTCAAAAGGAGCCAATCAATTCCTTCCACGTGGCGCATCCCTAAAGATTCGCGCCTTTCCAAGGCAAACCATTATGACGTGACGCCTCGCGATCTCCTACTCACTTGATGCGCCTGATATCCTGGCAGATGTGACATCCACTCGTAGCATCTAAACTTCCAAGACATCAGTCGCCAATAGTCTCCTCCTATTGTATCTTCCCGTCGACGGTCTACACTAAGATTCGAGAGATGAGGCCGGCAAAGCCGGCCGTGAGCACCTGAAGATGCTCAAACGTACAGAGCAAAGTGCTATACCACGAAAGGAGCAAATTGTCCACGAATTGTGATCCAAAGACGCATTCAGTACGAGAAGATGCATGCTATGAGATAGAAGAGTAAAGACAAAGGGCTACTTCTTTTATTAACTATGGCTTTTTTTATAAAATATAAAATTTGTGACAGCAAAAGTACAAGAAAGAAGAAGGAGATGTGGTGCGGGGCATAAGCCCCAAGCGACTGTCCTGAATGTTTGGCGAACGTGACCTACATGGGATCACCACGGCCTCACCACCGGTGACCCAACAAGCCGAAGCACGCAAGAACTGGAGCAGCCAAGTGTTGGTCAACCGCCGCGGGTGAGCTCAATGCTAACCGCAGGTGCAGAACCAACACCTGGCTCAGGAGCCTCCGGTAGGGACATAGAAAAAAGAACCTGCTCTTCCCTGCCGGAGCTCTGCTTTTTACCTCCTCCCCAGTTGATGTGTGATTCCAGTGAAGTGAAGACCATGTGCAACGCACTACACGAGAGGCAAAGAGCCCCGGGATAGCTTCGCAAGGATCCTCCTACACATCACAGACCATCGCAGCCTAGGGGGAGGCACATGACGACAGTAGAGTAGCTGAGCCACCCTTATTAGCATGAGGAATCGCCCAAGGGGTATGAGTCCGGTCTTTGGCAGAGGCTCTAGATCTCCAACTAGTCCATCCGATTCTTTCGCAGACTCCTGCTGGAGGCAGGACACACCAAAGTCTTCGCATTGCTCCAACAAAATCAGTCAAGGGATGAGCCATGCCAGTTGAAGGTACCGCCTATTTATAGACAAGTTGGACTGTACTGCAAGTTAATTTAACACGTGCCCCAATGACCGTCTTTCACAAAGAATGGAAAGCGCCTGACCCAGGGCAACCTCAGGCATGCGAATCCTTCCTTTCCAAGCACCAAATCACCGCAGTGCCAAAAAAGCCTGCACCATTGCCTAGGGAAGGAACAAAGTCAGAAGGCGACAAACACTTGTATATCTCGAGGGAAACCGAGCGACCATGAACCGGACCCCGAAGGACATGCCAGGCCGCAACCACAGGTCGACCCAGGCATGGAGGCCTAGTGTTGGGTCCGACGTGAAGGCCCAAGAAGATTCCAAGTCCAATTCGCTGAGCAAAGGCCCATGCGGTGGATCCAGTCCAACGTCCCAGAACGGCCTACGTGGCAGCCCATGCTCGCATCCAATGGGCGTCGCCTACAGCCCATTAATGCAACTGACGGGCAATAGAGGTAGCGCAGGGGAAGTGAGCCAATGAGGAGAGGGTCAATGCTGCCAGCCGCAACTCATACCGCTGCCTACAATTCTCCACCCAATCCCAGCGCAAGAAGTAGACCAAGCATGACCTGCGACGCCCGACGATTTGCCTGCCACCGCAAGGCGACAACTGACACACCGACAATTGCCGTCAACAGTCAACGGCCAACGAATCCTTATAGGAGAGATTCTCGCACCAAGGACTCCGACCAAAGGAGCCATAAATTCCCTCCTTACTTACAGAGGGAGAGGAGAGAGATCAATGGATTAATTCACCAAAACTAGAGCTTGGCATTGAGACATACGCTCCTACATGCGCAAGCTCTCAAAAACATAGCCAGCTCTGCTTTTCTCCAGCCTAATACGAACTATTACAATCAGTCACCTACTGCGGTGCATTTCGGGAGCCAGGCCTCCTATCACTCGCTCATCAATCTCACATTCCTGCATCCACGCATTCCCTACGCATTCAAAGCATATTCCCGTGCACCTCTGAGCTTGCGCCTCCTTTCCGTTCATTACGAAAGGTTGTTGACTTAAACGTCGGAGCATTTTCAATGAGAGAAATTCCGCCGGACCTCTGACTTCCTATTTGTCAGTTGTGTTGTGCAGGTTTTAAGTTTACAAAGACGGGAACTGGACCCACTCGTCATCACCTCCGTACGACGAGGAATCCGAAAGCTTTTTCATCCATACGACAACTGAGAACCCGAAATGCAACACTAGTATATTTCAATTTTTAATTTTTAATGAAGAGACATTATTTTTAGAATGTAGATTACTTGCTACCAGATAGTTGGTCGTGAAAGATATTATAGAAGTGGAGCTACTACCCATTAGAAAAGCAACTTGAACTCATGAACATAAAACCTTTTATTGATCAGCCACCCATCCAACCTGTGAGAAATAGTTTTAGAAATTTTATTTATCATATATGTTTTCTTTGTTTTGTCT
>JAODPA010067787.1:0-10446 GCA_025585075.1 Nepenthes mirabilis | reverse complement strand
CGATCTCCATCTCAATGAACTTGGAATCTATACAATACAAATCATAAGTAAGGATCAGAGGTCGATAAAATTTCTCCCACCGAAAACATTTCGACGCCTAAATCAGTGACCTTCCGCAATAAACGAAAAGAGGGTGCATGCTTAAAGGTATGTAAAAATATACAAAGCATGTGGTGGGAGTGCGCTTATGCGAGGGTGGTGAATTGATAAGCGTTTGGCGAGAGACATGGCTCCCTGTATGCACCGTAGTAGGTGGCTTACTCCTGCTGCCTAAGAAGGCTGAGAAGGTAGGATTTGGAAGTTGGTTTGGGAGTTTGACTCACGCAATTTTGAATCGATTATTCAGGATCCAATCCTCCCTCCTATAAAAGGAGAGGGATTTTATGGGCTCCAAGGCGTGGAACTTTGGGTGCGAGAATTCTCATTGTAGGGATCTATTGGCCGCTAGCTGCTGATGGTGGCCGAAAATATCAATTGTTGCCTTACGGTGGCAAAGAGATCGACGGGCGTTGTCAGCCACGCCTGATCTACTCCTCGTGCTAGGATTGGATGGAACGCTACAGAGCGCGGCGCGAGCTGCTACTGGCAGGGCTAACCATTTTCTCATTGGCTCGCTTCCATTGTGCCGCCTGCTGCTGCATTAATGAGCTTCAGGCAGCGTTGATTGGCCAGGCGTGTTGAGCCACCACGTAGGATTTTCCAACTCTTTGGCAGATTTGACCGTTTGGATTGTTTCCTTCTGGATTGGGCCTCGTATCTCATGGGCCTTGTTGGTACTGGACCCAACACTTGCCCCTCATGCCTGGGCCGACTAGTGGTCGAGGCTTGGCATGCCTTCCCCGGGTCCAATTCATCACTGCTTGGCTTTTCTCGAGATGCGTTAGTCTTTGTTGTCTTCTGGCTTCACATCTTTCCCAGGCGGTCAACCAGACCTTTCAGATGCTGTAGTGATTCGGCGCCCATAATGGAAGGATTCGCACGCCTGAGGTCGCATCGGAATTGAGGGCTTTCCTGTTTTGTGAAAAACGTCCACAGGATAGCTTGTCCCATCAAGTGCGGGAAGGGTGCCAACTTGTCCATAAATAGGAGGGCTCTTCAACTAGTGTGGCTCATCCCTTGGCCAATTTTGAAGGAGCGATGCGAGGTCCTTGGTTCATCTCGCTTCCGATGGGAGTCCACGAAGGAGTCGGGTGGACTAGTTGGAGATTCAAAATTCTTGTTGAAGACTGTCTTCACGCCCATACTGTGAGCGGTTCCTCATGCTAATGAGGGTGGTTTAGCCACTCTGCCGTCGTCGTGTGCCTCCCCCAGGCCGTGATGATCCCCAGTGCGCGGGAGGATCCTGGTAGAGCTACCCAGGGGCGCCTTGCCTCCGGTGTAGCACGTTGCCTGTGGTCTCCACTCCACTTGGATCATCATATATGCCTTTTGGTGGGGAGATGAAGGATGGAGTCTTCGTAGGGGAACGCAGGCCTTCTGAGTCCCTGGCGGAGACTCCTACTATAGGTGTTGGTTCTATTTCTGTGATTAACATTGGGCTAGCCTGCAAAAGTTGGCCAACACCGACTACTCCAGGGCTTGGATGAGGCGATGGAGCTCCAACGGAGGAGCCGTGGGGATCCCATGTGGATCACGTCCCCTCAATCTCACTCCAAGCATTTGGGGCAGTCGCTCCAGGGCTTAGGCTCAGGGCCGTATCTTCTTCTTTCATGTACTTTTACCTTTACAAACTGTGTACTTGTAAATGAACTTTGATTAATAAAAGCAGTAACCATTTGCCTTTATTCTTCTATCTTGTTGCATGCATCTTCTTTCCTTTTTGTCATTTAGTTCATTCCTAGTTACCTGAGGTCTATTCTGCTGGCATCGCCCCTCAAGCCTCAATGGGGGCCGTCGACAAGGAGACGCGGTGCAAAGAGACTGCCGGAGCATGCTGTCCAGGGAAACCAAACACCATTGGCAGGCGTTGCATCTGCCATATCTTATGATGCATTAATTGCGTGGGAGATCGTAGGGCGGCGCACGATAATGATTTGCTTTGGAAAGGCACGTTGCTTCAGGGATCTGACACGTGGAGGGAGCCTGCTGGTTTTCTCTCTGCACGCTTTGTCTTTAGGACGCTGCCGTTTCAATGGAAGACTCTACTTATTTAAATGCCTGAGTTCCCTCCAAAACTTTGTGCCATTTTTCTTGCCACTTTAAGAGTGCAAAGTCTTCGCTACGTCCGAAATTTTTTTTTTTTACTCTCTTCTTGCGACACAGCTTCAATGGAGGGATCATCTTCCTCTTCTTCTAAATCTGGATCATCCTCTAGAGAATCCACAAGGGACACTTCCGCTTCGGGGATTCGCAGTGGGGTTGCATCAGACGCGGTGGTTATCGAAGGCTGCCGTTCGAAGGCCTCCATTGTAGGACCAGTGCGGTTCCTGAGAGCGCCCCTGGCTTTGAGAGGGTAGGGGCGCCTGCTTCTTCACAACGTCGCCGGCCTAGGGAGGTGGATCCCACACTCCATTGAGTCGCCCGTGCGGTTGAGGACTTGGAGGTCCACATACAGGCTACGGCCAGTGCTGCTGAGCAGGCTCAGGCTCGTGTGGCGCATTTTGAACGAGCGTGGTCAGAATTTGAGACAAGGGCCATGAGGCTTGCCACCGCCAATATGCAGGCTCAAGACCGCATTTTGGCTCTTTAGGAGGAGCTTGAACAACAACGGCTACAGTTCGGAGAGGAGCGCACACGGATGGGGGCCGAGTTAAGGTCGAGTTTTTTATTGGAGGACGTCGGTCCTGCATTGGAAAGGAACTTCCATGATGGCATCCGTTTCAGCTGGAGACTAGTCTCGCTGGAGGATCCGAACTTTCGCGTCAGCATCCTAGACACTCAAAACTCCAGTGCCCTGGCGCGTGCCGACCTGATGGAGCATCCGGCCCCGAACACTTCTAAGCCCGAATGGGGCTATTGGTTGTATCTCGTGGCTGCATGCTGCCGTAAAAAAAGTTATTAATTAATCACATAATGGAACTTAGTACTTAACTATGCCGTTTATTTTTTGTCGCTTACTATGCTTTAACGGCCCGTTCTTTTTTGTGTGTGTTTGCTTTGGCAATCTTTCCGTTGCCATCCCTGGCGGTCATGATTCCTACATTAAATGCAGGTGTGACAGTCGGGATTCTAGCAGGTGGCTTAGACGAAGTTGATCTGTAGTCTGGCAGGGGCCATGATTGGCTGCTGCTTGGGACTTGCGACGCTCCCACTGAGTAGGCACGTGGTCTGGTCATTAAGTGGAGGCATCGTTTGAGCTTTCCTGTGCTTTGGCACCCCGTGGCCTATTTAAGCGATGCTTCAGTGAAGTTCACTTCCTTTATGCTCCTTGCGTTGAAGGCTTTGGGATTACCAGAGAGAGGGAGAAAAAGAGCGATGGCAAAGAGGAAAGGGTCCCCTTCTTCTTCTCGAGTTTCTTGCATTGCCCGTCATGGGTCAACAACACTGGGTCCGTCCTGACAGCGAGCACCATCGCTGCCCTAATGGTGGACTACGGGATCTCCAGTGACTGGGCTTACCTTGCCCTTGGCTCCCCTGACAGAGCCAACGCCCTTCCAGAGGGCTTCGTCACGGTTTATGAGCACTATCTAAAGAGAGGGCTTTGTTATCCCATGGCGTGCGAGCTATACGCACTTGTCGACGCATTGCGTGTTCCCATTGCAAGGCTTCACCCAAATGTTGTTCGCTATCTAGTTACCTTGTACATTTTTGCCCGCCTTCATTCTTGCACGTTCGATGCAAAGGCGGTGAAGGTAATCTTCCGCTTCACTGAGTCCGACGACTAGATTTCAATGTCTCATCATGCTGGATTTCGCTTCAGGGGTACCAATCCTAGCTCGGTGAAGAACTAAAAGAACTGGTTCTTCTTCTTATAGGAGCCCTCGGACTTAGAACTCTCTAACGAGTGGGGTCTAATCCCTGAGTATTTTTGCAAGACTGTGACCACCGAGGAGAAGAGCGACTCGGAGAAACTTATCGCCACGATCCGCTCAGAGATGAAGACGTTCTCCACCTAGGGTCATTATTTGACTTCGCATACCTTTGAGGACGCGAGGTGGGGACCGGAGTCTTGATGGGTGATTGCTGGCTCAGAGAAGAAGAAGTTTGACGCCATTGTGATCCGCGAGGTGTCGAGGGATCTTCCGAAGGAAGGTGTCTCGCTGCTGGAGATCTCGTCGGAGGAGAAGGAGGTGGAGTCTCCCCTGAAGAGGTTGTGGGAGGCTAGTGGCACCTCCAATCGGAGATCACAAAGATGGGCGGCAGAGCTTGCTGTGCACACTGCGTGTTCGACTTCGGAGCGAGTGTCAGACACAGGTCTGCGGGAAGGAGTAGCTGAACACTCGCCGATCCTGGTTGTGGCGCTCGCTGAGTATGGAGTTCCTATGGTGGAGCTTCACTTTGGGGGGAATCCCTCGTAGGTCCTTTTGTCGATTTGGAGCTTCCAGAGGCGGCCGCTGAGGACATGCAGATGGTGGATGTCGACGCGCCCGCGTCTGGAGAAGTGGCGGAGGCCGGTGTTCCGGAGTCTACGCTAGGGTCACCTCAAGCTTTGAGCCCCAGGGGATCGCTTGGCAGAGCGCCTCCGAAGATGCGAGTTCAAGGAAGTGTTTCCACTGTGGACAAAACTGTAGCTGGACGGACCATAAGTCCACCTTTTGTTGTCTCAGGCCCAGAGGTCGTAGCAGCAGAGGCGGTTCAAGAGCCAGAGCCCCCAAGCATTTCCTCACTGCTCGCGACTCTGAATGCTCTCTGGTCCATGGACGTTGCTGCTGGGCACTTGGAGCTCCCTAGCGTGTTGGCATCAGGAGGCGGGCCTAGTCATGCGGCCGCACTCTCTGCTCAAGTGTGATCATCTTGGCCCTTGCGTTTTTCTGTAGACTAGAGCTCTGAGACTTGCTGACCTTTTGCATACTTTTGCAGGTCCTTGAGGGGTTCGTCTTCCTCGACACGATGTATGTTCAACTGCTCGACTTCTTTCTCCAGGTTAGGGAAGAGTCCAGGTAGGAGACGGCACAGCGTGCGGGATCTGAAACTGCCACGCTCAGGGACGAGAATGAGTTGCTGAAGGAACAGGTTGTGTGGCTATCGCAAGCGAGCGAACAGCTGAAGGAGCAAAATAGGCGGTTGGCGGAGGAAGGTGAACAACTGAGGGCGCAGAGTAGGTGGCTGGCAAAGGATGGCGAACGACTTATGGAGGAGACTGGGCAGCTGAGGCAGGAGGCCGACCGACTGAGGGGATGGACCTCTACCCTGATGGATGAGGTATCTCGCCTTACTACTAACCTCAGGCTGTGGCTCACTCCGGAAGAAGTGCGCCTTGCACTTGACACCAGATTTTGGGATGGTATCCGCCTGTGTCGTTGGATTATTTCCATCGCGCTTCCGGACATTTCCGTGGGTATTGTGCATCCTGGGAACACTGGGATCCCTGATAGCTCCTGCTTGAGAGACTTCCTGGGAGAGGATGAGCCATCGGACCCATAGGGTTGTCACAGCGCTTGTATTTTTTGTTATATAATGCCGCACTATAAAGTCGCTTGTTCTCGATAAATGAAAGGCTGTCGTTTTTTCTTGCACCTGATGTTTTTGGCTACGTGGTGTAGCTTTTTGAATTTTTGCTCATGTGTTAGAGGCTAAGCTGCGAAACTATTGTCGCCAAGGCCCCAATTCGGCTCCTTCTTGTGCTATACTCATCATTCGTCAGAGGAGGTCATTGCATCTTGCGCATTTAGTAGGAAGCTCGGTCCAATAGGGTGGACGTTGTCACCAGCCCGTAGAGTCACCCTAAGGGCTAGCTGGGTTTTCAGATCACAACAGCCGGACTCCAGGTCTTAGGCCTTTTCGCGCACGATACCTGTCTTAGGTGGTTGGCGCTGCTCAAGGCGTCATCACTTTCGTATGCAAGGTCCTAATCCACGACCATCGTAGATTGAGAATGTTCTCTTTTTTGGGAGAAGGTCATCACACGCCTGCTAGTATTGCCTCACAAGGTTTTGATGGCCGCATGTTAGGGAACTTCAAAAGCCCCCGGGGCTAACCCTTTCCTTATTGGCTCGCTTCCCTTTGCACCACCTGCCGCTGTATTAATGAACTGCAGGCGATGTTGATTGGTTGGGTGTGTCGAGCCGCCACATAGGATTTCCCAACTCTTGGGCAAATGTGTCAAGACGCATTTATTTGGATTTAGCTTCATTTTGCATACATATAGCACATTGAAGGCTTTGACCAAATTCTTGGTGTGGTCGACTGCACGGATGCTTTTTACTAACATGTCATTAATGTAGTCCTTTATGTTCCTCTCAATTTGTTCAAAAAATATTTTATTTATGAACCTTTAATACATCGTTTTAGTATTTTTTAGTTCAGAGGGTATCATCCAATAGTAATATAACCTTGGTCGATTATGAAGGTGTTATGTTATTTGTCGGTTGGATTCATTTGGATTTGATTATAATCAGAGCATGCGTCTATAAAATTTAAAAGCTAATAGCCTGCTGTAGAGCCAATTAACTAATCGATCTGCGACAAAGGATAACTGTCTTTTGGATAAACTTTATTCACATCTATAAAATTTGCGCACATCTTTTAATTTTCGTTGGCCTCTTTTACCATTATCACATTGGACAATCATTCAAGGTAATAAACTTCCCTAATAAAGCCGTTCTCCACGAGATTTTTGACCTCCTTCTTTACTGGATGCAGTTTTTTCTACTGAATAATTTCTGTGCTTCTATTTCACGGGATTATACTCCAATTGTATGTTAAGTATATGTACCATTAATTCTACTGAAATTCCTAGCATGTCAATGGGAATCTAAGAGAATATGTCATAGCAAGCCTGCAGACATGCTACAAGCCCATTATTTGGCCTCTATCCATAATGTTGTTCCTATTTGGACAAACTTGTCTCGCTCGTTGCAATCCAATGGTAATTTTATCATTTTTTCACCAAGATACCCTCTTTTGGTGGTTTATTTCATCACTCATATTAAGGTCATTACTAAGCGAGGTGTTAAGAAATATGGCTACAGACTTTCCCACTCAAATAACACAGTAATGAATATGAATGAAGAAGAATAATGAATACAAGAATTTTACGTGGAAAACCTTTATCAATTAAGGGCAAAACTACGGGACAATCCGTCCACTAAAATGTATTTCACTATGTGAGAGATTTGGGAACAGGTTTTCCTGTTACATAGTAGAGAATAAAGAGAAATCGAAGAACAGAGCAACGACAACACACAGGGTTGCTTACAGTTTCTCTTCATTCACCGTTTTTCTCTTACTCTCTCCAGCACTCAGGCACTCTACAAATTATCTCACACACACACGCCTTACAAAATATGTGTACAACAAGTTACAATCATCTCCTTTTGAAAATCGTACATCGACAGATCTAGGGCAATTTTTTCCTCTAGAAAGGACAGGATCAATCCTTGCCAACAATATGAATATTTTCTGTCAAAAAAATGCCTCCAGCATAACCGTCTAAGATCACGTATCTCTAAAAAATCTGCTGAGTTGGCGTTGTACTGGATTTCCTAGCGGGCGGCCAACCGCTGGCCGTCCATGTTCTTCACGAGATCGGTCAACACCCTTGTTGACCGTCTGGAAATTTGCCCTCCTGGAATCTCTCAATAAATCCGGTTTACTTAACCGTCAAACCGGTCAACATCGTTAGTCGGTAATGTTGATCGCCAATCCGGTCAACTCCCCTTAACCATTCATCCGGTCAACAACCCATTGACCGGAACTTCTTTCCTTTATAAAACAGCACATTCGTGCTCCGCCCAAATTTTTCGATTACAAAAATTTCTTTACGGGAGTAATCCCCAACAAACTTTCCCTCACGACCGTGAGGAAGTTGGATCTATTAGCCCGACTATCTTGCAGCATACTTCATTCTTCCCTCTTGGTAAAATCTTAGTCATCATGTCTGCCCCGTTGTATTCAGTATTGATCTTCTCCAATGATAATAGACTAGCTTCTAGCACGTCCCTCACCTAATGGTACCGAACATCAATATGCTTAGATCTCGAGTGAAACGAAGAGTTTTTATAGAGATATATTACACTCTGACTATCACAGAATATACTGTACTTCTCCTGTTGAAGACCTAACTCTTGAACAAAATTCTTTATCCACAGTATCTCCTTGCACGTCTCTGTAATTGCAATATATTCAGCTTCAATTGTGGATAGAGTTGCACACTTTTGTAGCTTGGACTGCCAATAAATTACACCGTCCGTAAATTTTACAAAGTAACCCGATGTAGATTTGCGTGTGTCAATATCTCTAGCCATGTCGGCATCAGAGTATCCCACCAACTGCGATTTGTCACTTCCAAGACACAAAGACACAAGCACCTCTTGGAAGTTTCCCGAATATATCTCATGATCCATTTCACCGCGGACTAGTGCTCATTTTTCGGATTTGATAGAAAACGGCTAACTGTCCCGACAGCATGAGCTATGTCCGGTCTGGTACACACCAAGGCATACATTAGGTTTCCTACAGTAGAGGAATAGGGCACACCTTTTATGTATCTCTTCTTGTCATCCGAAGACGGACATTGACGAGTGCTCAGCTTGTAATGACTCACCAAGGGTGTGCTCACGGGCTTCGATTTGTCCATGTTGAACCGTTGGAGCACTTTCTCAATGTAGCTTTCTTGAGACAGTCACAATTTTCTAGCCTTCCGATCGCGTATAATTCTGACTCCCAGAATTTGTTTCGCCAATCTAAGGTCCTTTATAGCAAATGATTGCCCAAGTTACTCTTTCAGCTCATTTATTTGAGCACCATTTCGTTCAACTATTAACATGTCATCCACATATAGAAGAAGAATAACAAAATCATTATCAGAAAATCTCTGCACAAATACGCAGTGGTCATGAGTAGTCCGTTGGTACCCTTGGCCGGCCATAACAGACTCGAACTTCTTGTACCACTGTCGAGGAGCTTGCTTCACGCCATATAGACTTTTCCTCAAATGACAGACAAGTTGTTCCTTTTCTTTGGCCTCAAACCTTTCCAGGTGGTCCATGTAGATCTTCTCCTCAAGCTCTCCATGGAGGAATGCAGTTCGGACATCTATCTGCTCCACCTCAAGGTCCTGGGTGGCAGCCAGACCCAAAACCACCCGTATGGAAGACATCTTCACTATCGGAGCAAATATCTTATCAAAGTCAGTTCCTTTCCATTGTCCGAAACCTTTCATCACCAATCGTGCCTTGTATCTTGGCTCCTTGGTGTTCTCGTCCATTTTCAACCGGAAGATCCATTTATTCTTCAGAGCCTTCTTCCCCTTTGGAAGTTTAACAAGATCAAAAGTATGATTCTCATAAAGAGAACTCATCTTATCCTTCATGGCCTCCAGCCATTTCTCCTTGCTTTCGCCGTTTATAGCCTTTTCATAGTCTTCAGGCTCACCGGCATCATTAAGCATAACATATTCACTGGGGGACAGACGTACGGACGGTCGTCTATTCCGAGAGGATCGTTTAACAGCAACTTCTTCGACCGGTTGAGGATGGCCTCAGTCTAGTCATCATCAGGCACCATGACCTCTTCTCCAGTATTCTCAACTGCCTCAGGGCCACAGTTATTGCCTTCTAATGATACAGGACGGACATCTTCGATAATTACTTTGTCCGTTTGTTCATCATTACAATTTGTCTTCCTACCAATGTCTTCAATCGTCTCATTCTCGGCAAAGGCTACATCTCTTGACCGAATAAGTTTTCTGGTAGCAGAATCATAAAATCTGTAGCCCAACTCATCCTCTCCATAGCCCAAAAAAATGCAATGCATCGTCTTTGACTCCAGTTTCGTCCTTTCGTCTCTTGGGACGTGTACGAATACTTTACATCCGAACACCTGCAAATGATCATAGGACTGCTCTATGCCCTTCCATATCTTCTCCGCCACTTCACCCATCAGAGGTTTACTTGGCGACCTGTTGATAATGTAGGCCGCCGTCCGGAGTGCTTCTGCCCAGAACGAAGCATGAAGCTTTACTTCAGAAAGCATACAACGTACTCTCTCTAATAGCGTACGATTCATTTGTTCTTTAACTCCATTCAGTTGAGGTGTCTTTGGTAATGTTTTCTGATGCCTAATACCATGTGACCGGCAGTAGGCATCAAAGGGTCCCAAATATTCATCGCCGTTATCACTTTGGATGGTCTTTAGTTTTTTTTTCGTCTGACGCTCCACAAGAGTATGAAATTGCTCAAAAGTATCAAGAACCTGATCATTGGTCTTCAGTGGGTAAACCCACAGCCTTCAAGAATAGTCGTTAATGAAAGAAATAAAATACTGAGCACCACCGATTGACTTCTCTTTGAATGGACCACACACATCTGTGTGAATAAGATCAAATAGTCTGGTTTTGGAGTTGAC
>JAODPA010067786.1:0-10448 GCA_025585075.1 Nepenthes mirabilis | reverse complement strand
ATCAAAATAATATCAACAAAAAGATATTTGTAGATATATTCAAAAAAATATTAAAAATGTTTTAGTTTTATCATTAATCTGTATGTTTTTTCAATCATAAAGCCTGGGCCATAATAAAGTAAATCAATCAAAATTCAACTCTGAGTAGTAAATAACTACTCATAATTTGGCATACTAGAATTATAGTTGAGGGAGGACATGTCCTATGAGAATGTCAACAAAGAATTTCAATCTCATTGCACTTTCGAAATATATCACAGCTTTCAGAACATTCGTATGTATGCATGTATATAATAATTTTAGAACTTATATATGTATATTGGACATCATATATATTCGAAAACCTAAGCTAGTTGATCATATATTTATATGTTACTACAACTCTTAGCTTTTATTTTAATGTGATACCTTTTCAATGTAACTCATACTTGCTCCCAACCTAAATTTCTCAATGTGGCAGGGGGGATGGAGCATTTTGTATAACATGAGAAAAGTCTCAATCAGTGCCCTCAACCATGGGATATTTGGAGGTCTTAATAAGCTTTTCATAATTTTAAAGTCATTAATCTCCATGTCATTCGTGGATACTTTTTACCCAAAAAAAAGTGTGAAGATGCAAATTATCTTTCCATCTGCTTTACAGTAAGTCAATATTTTCTTCTATCACAGGAGTAGTAGGTGTAAGAGTATGCCCCATCATGTAATATGATCACCATTTCACCAAATTGATGCCCCATCCTCGTGTCCAATGAGATACTTATGCGGGCATCGGACAATACCGTCTGTTGGTGGGGCTAAATACATGACCTTCAATTATCTAAATTCAATCACAAATATATGAGGTCTCCAGTTTGTAAATTTGCAAAACGTTGTATTCATCGGCATCATTCCACTCATTTGTTCTTAAAACAGAAAAAGCCGAGTAATAATAGAAGCTTGTTCAGTGACTAGACAAACAGACTTAGTAGTAGGGGCTTGGGATGTATGAGCTTAGTAAGTTCTCTCCCTGGAACAGCAGCAGCTTCATCTTCCGCTTCTAAACCCTCTGCTCTTTCCTTTATTTGATTACTATTTCATAAAGATAGAACATAAAACAAAAAAGTAAGGGCATTAGGGCCTGCTCATAGATCTTGCTTTTGTGAAATAATAGAAAGAATAACGGATATAATCTACATTCTCTCCCTGAGCCTTACTGTACTCTCTGTTCTATCTTTATTCACTAGTCATCTGGTATCTTACTGGATTAGAAGATTAGTATATGAATTCCCTGGTTACTCTCTTTCCAAAGCCTACGCTCATCGAATAGCTGATTAGCGGTAGGGAAAGACAATGTCAGGATGGGCAAGTGGCACGTCCACACATGGAAGCATTTTTTATATCCTTTTAAGTGGAGTCCGGTTGGGCCAAGGGTTAAAAGGACCAAGGATCAGATGGAGTCAAAGGGCCCAAGTCGGATCAGCAGTCAGGTACGCTGGTTGGCACCCGGGGCACAAGGGAAGTCCGGACTAATTGAGGTTGTCTGTGAGTTTGGTAGGCCGAGGTCCAAAGGATCAAAGGGCCAAGCGGTTCAAGACAAGATGGAGGTTCAGTCATCCATAGGATAGAAGTTCAGAAGGTTGGTGCAGCTGGGAGCCTGGTTGATTGCAGAGTTCAGGTCATCCGAGGGCGCCAGTGCCTCAGATGCAGGTCATTGCGAGAGGCTGGTCCTCAAGAAAGTTTACAGTTTTAGCAAAAGTTGTCGTCCCATCAGGTCTATCAGACTAGCCTGTAAGGAAAATACAACGACACGCCTCACAACATACATTTCAAAAAATAGAATTAAAACACAGATAGCCAAATAAAGGAAGAAGGAGAAAATCAGATGTCATCTTAGCTTGCAGATCTGAGATCAGATTCACACCCTTTCACTTGTGGGTATAATACAGTTCAGAATCATGGAAACGTTTAGTTCTGCTCGTCTCAGTATTCGATATTATGTTCAGTTTTTTACATTCCGCCGATGTTTAGGGTTTAGGTTGTTATCCAACACAGACGTGAGGAGTCTATGTGTGGTATATCCATCATACTATTTTATAGTGGAAGCTTATAAGGACTCAGATTCCGTAGTTTTTCATCTTCACATTAAATAGGTTTTCCACGTAAATCATATTGTTTTGTTCTTTGCTGTTTGTCTGTACGGTTATAGTTAGTATTTTAAGCCATTTGGCTATGCATAATGAGAGATTGGTAGATTAGCCAAGGTTGAGTCCAAACAAATAGCCTGTATCAACCAAATATTCCAACATCTTTTTTTCCATTGACCTGTCGCCACTTGCCAGTGTAGCCTTCGTCCAATCTTGGAAGAACCACATTTACCTAAAAGTTTACAAGGAGATGAACGTGCTCTTTGGCTTCACACAGAAAGTTGACATGATCCTTCTTAAAAGTACATCTCCATTCCTAACAATAAACACACTGTTGGATTTTGATCACTCTCCTGTAAGTACCATAACAAATGGAAAGTCATCCAACAAGTAAAAAATAGTGAAGGGTCCCACGATATTCGTGCGAAGATTGGTTGAAGGTCAGCAAATGATGCATGACAGACGCTTGATTCACACCTTTGTACCGATTTCAGATTGGGGGTTGCCTAATGCACGCTTGAGGGGATGCTTGTGCGCCGATTTCAATAGGCTGGTGCGCAGCACATGCTTAACTAGTGCTCAAGCGCTGCACATGGTATAAAATCGCGCCTAACGCGATTTTAGAGTAATCTAAAATCATTTTTTCACAAAAGGAGCCCCACACAGAGAGAGAAAAGAAAAGGATAAAAGAGAAAGACATTCGACATCCGATTGAGGTCAGGTTTGAGTTCCATTCTTCGCCAAGATCAAGTATATTGTTCTAAAGTGGTTTTCTAGGATGGATTTGGTTGCTCTTATTTCTCATAATACTTTATTTTGTGAGTTGTTGGGTGTACTAAAAGGTTTATAATCAACTATTCTTCACTCGAGATTGTAATAAAGAGATTTCAAAGGAATTATTTATAACTGGCACTAATATTATAGTAAATTTATTCAAAATTTATCTTATAATTTTTCCCTTGGTTGAAAATATTGTACATTATTGCATTTTCTATACTTACAAGTTTAATAGTTGACGTTTGACGGGGGATTCGGGTCTTGCTTTGCTGCACCGGATTGCACGTATTTTGGTCGAACGCCAACACATACTTCCTAAGGCAAATCCACAATAAGGTTTTATAGTCATCCCTGTCAATAATGATACTTCCTAAAGCAAATCCATAAGACGGTTTAACAGTCATCCCTATCGGGTTACTTTATACTGTAGCTGCCAACCCAACGGTGATAAAGCAAGTGAAACAGCCATAAGAGAAGGAGATTTCAGTGTGGCAGACCAAGAAGCATATTGCCTCGCTCCTGATGTTGATCCCATCAACGCGCCACGGACTCTCATATTATAAGACTTTCGCACTATAAGGCACAGCAAACAACCCACTTCCAATATACAGATAACTGCAACGACCTTCAACGTTTATTGACGACATTAACCAAGGAGAATACGAAAGGAAATTTCACTCCCATCGATTCATTTCCATTCATTCATTCGTTCATTCCTACTACCACTAAATAAACACAACTAAGAATAACAGATCAAAATGATTCCAGTGCTCATAAAACTGACATTTGAGGTCCACAGTCCACACACTGCCAAGGGGAAAGGAATACAAGATAAAATCTTCATTTTAATTAAAGAGAAAAAATCACGAGACTATACGTCCAAAATATCTACTATGAGATATGTACAGTTATCAAACCCCAACAAATATAAGAGTACAATTCCTTATAGTAAATGAGCCTAAACGATAAAGAGTATAAAATAAAAGAGGAGAAATACAACCAGAAAAATATATTTCTCAATTTTCAAGAATAACGTACACAATATCAGTAGAGAATGGAACTCGATTTGGAACGCAATCGGATAAACAAATCTTCCTGTTCTTACCTTTTTTTTATCTCTTTCTCCTCTTTTTTTCAATATGCTGGCATTCCATTTTCAGAAAAAATTACAAAGTGTAATCCAAAAAACTGCATCAAGGCATTTTTTATATTAGAAACGGTGCTCAAGCGTCCATCAAACGCACATCGTGCGCAAATCCAATGTGTAATCGACGCACAATTACCCATCGGACGCATATCAAGCACTGAACAATCTGGACAAATCCCGCTAGTTCGCTTCTCGGCCGTTTAGGCAGCCCTAATCTGGTCAATGCGTGCATGTGCGCCTCTTAGGCATCCCTCGGGCACCCCTAATTTGGAATTTGGCGCTCATGGGTAAATCAAGCATCTTTTGCATGCTACTCAACAACTTTCCCCCGATCAGATCAAAGCACATGTATTAACGTGCGTGCCACCGAATGGTACATCAAACAGATATGGGACCCACAACAGAGGGATCCACAACTCAACAAATTTTTCCTCACAACCTTGTGGGAGCCATCATCATCTCGGCTATGGTTTGACAAGTTTCAAGCTTTCTCCTTTGCACTACTTTAATCATCATATCAGATCAATTTTCCTCGATTCTGACTTAGTTAAGTATTAGCAACTCCGATTCAACAACATTCCTTAACCAATGATATCTCACATCAATATATTTTGATCAGGAATGAAATGACAAGTTTCTATAAAAATAAATAGCACTTTAATTGTCACAAAGTAGCACATATCAATTTGCTTAAAGTCGAGTTCTCGAATGAATTTCTTCATTCATAAGATCTCCTTACCTCCGTCACCACAATAAATTCCACCTCAGTGATAGAGAGAGCAACACATTTTTGCAATTTGGATTGCAACAAAATAGCTCCTCTAGTGAAAATAACCAGATACCCCGAGGTAGACTTCCAAAAGTCAATATCGCCATCATGTCAACATCTGTATATCCAACCAGAAGTGGCTTGTCATTTCTAAAACATAGACACATCTTGAAATTTCCTCAGAGACATCTTAATATCCATTTTATCGTAGACCAATACTCCTTACAATGATTTAAAAGAAATTGGCTAATCGTTCCAACCGTATGAGCAATATTCGATCTCATACATACCATTACATACATTAAACTACCCACAACCAAAGAGTAAAGGACACTTTTCAAGCTTGCCTTTTTATCATCCATAGAAGGGCATTACCGGTTGCTCAACTTTAAGTGATTTTCCAATAGAATGCTTACTGGCTTGAATTTCTCCATATTAAAATACTGAAGAACCTTCTCAATGTAGCTTTCTTAAAACATCTACAATTTCTTCGCTTTTTGATCGTAAAATATTCTTATACCAAAAATTTGTTTTGCCAGTCCCAAATCTTTTATAGCAAAAAATTTTCAAACTGCTACTTCAATTCTGAGATTCGAGAGGTATTTCGCTCCATGATAAGTATATCATTCGCATAGAGGAAGAGAATAATGAAGTCGTCTTTTGAAAACCTTTGAACGAAGACACAATGGTATAAAATAATTTTTCGATAACCTTGACTTATCATAACAGACTCGAACTTCTTATACTACTATCTCAGAGCTTGTTTTAACATATAAAGGTTTTTTTTCATATAGCATACTAAATACTCTCTTTCCTTAAATCAGAATCCCTCCTACTACTTTGTTTATATCTCCTCCTTAAGGTCACCATGAAAAAATGTCATTCGTATATTCAATTGTTCAACTTCTAAATTAAGTACCACAACCAATCCAAGAATTGCCCTGATTGAAGACATCTTCACAATAGAAGCAAAAAATCTCTTCAAAATTGATAATCTTTTGCTAATTGAACCCTTTCACAACTAACCTCGTTTTGTGCCTAGGTTGTGGGCTATTCTTATCAGTTTTCAAATGGAAAACCACCTTATTCTTTTAAACTTGTTTGCCCTTATATAACTTGGTTAGTACGAATGTGTGGTTCTCTTACAACGAATTTATTTCTTGTTATATAGCCTCCATCCACTTTGACTTATACTCATCATCCATTAATTCGTTAAAACTTTTAGGTTCTCTACTATCGATAAGCAATATATATTTATCAGCCAACAGGCGAGAAGAGAGCTTTCAATAGCTTCTAGATTGTCAAAGTGAGATGGTCTCAACTGCTTCAGAATCATCATGATGAACAATGTTATCTACATTTACATGGTTCACTCCATCAAGCATAGGAGTCCCACAATTTTCTTCCCCTTCAACATTATCTTAATCACTGTCTTCATCATGAATCGGCATCGGTGTCAAAGATTCATGATCCATATCGCACATCCGGTCATTATCATTGCTGGAAATGACTTTCTCTACTTTGCTGATATCTTCAATAGTCTCATTCTAGACAAACACTACATCATTCGACCGAACAAGATTCTTCTCTATTGGATCATAAAACCAATAACCCAACTCATTTTTTTCATAACTGAGAAAGATACACCGTTTCATCTTTGATTCTAGCTTGCAACTCTCATTATTTTGGATGTAAATAAAAAACTTGCACCCAAATACACATAAATGGTCATAGAAAACTTTTTTTCCGGACCACACTTTTTCCGGTACTTCATTTAGTGAGCCACTTGGCGAGAGATTGATTATATGAACCATGACATTCAAGGCTTCCCCTAAAATGAAGAAGGGAGCTTTACCTAAGAAAGCACGGAACGAATTATCTCGATTAATGTCCAACTCATCCTTTTAACTCCACCATTCAGTTGCGATGTCTTTAATGGAGTCATTTGATGCTGTATTCCGTGAGTCTGACAATATATATCAAATGCTCCAATATATTTTCCTTCGTTATCATTTTGGATGCACTTTAACTTATTTCCCATTTGTCTCTCTAGTAGGGTATAAAATTATTCAAAGACATTCAGGGTTTAATTCTTTAGCTTTAGTGGATATATTCATAATTTTTTTTTTGAACAATTATCAATAAACATGATAAAATAAAGTGCTCCGCCTCAAGAAGATTCGTCTTCCTCATTGATGAGTTTCTACGGAATAAAACTCTCCGTTAATTCCTTATTATACAATAAGGACAAGTCTTTAATTTGATTTCTTTCACATCCCGAAGAAAATTCTTCTTGGTTAAATAATTCAATCCATTCTCACTTATGTGGCTTAAACGTTGGTGCCACAAGTCTGAAGATTTCTTCTTGCCACATGCAAGTCTTCGGCTAAAATTGAAGCTTGTAATACATATAAATTGGAAACCTTCTTTTATCGGGCAACAACTAGAGGTCCTCTAGTTAGTTTCTATACCCCTTCACATAGTGTATTGTAAAATCCTTTATCATCAAACTTGTGTGCTGAAATGAGATTCAACAAAGTATCTAAGACGTGCCGTACATCCCTCAATGGTAGTTTGGTTTCGTTGTTGGTGATTAGGCACATGTCACCACAGCTGATAATTCAAGACCCACATTCGTTTCCTATATTCAACACTCCAAAATTACCTAGAGTGTAAGATGTGAAAAATTTCCTTACTATCGTGACATGGAGTGAAGTGCTATTGTCTACCACCTAGTTTGTTTTATGGTCTGCCAAATTGATCACTTCCTCTTCTTTGCAAACTAATAGTAGATCGGGTTTGATAACAATTGATGCTCTCTCCTCATCTCAAGACTTCTCAGCCTTCTTCTCGCTTCCATCGGCATACTCATACTTCCACTTATAACAACACTTCTTGATATGTCTATTTTCACTACAATAATGGCATTTTAGGTTAGGATACCTCAACCATGACTTCTTTCAGCTCTTTTTATCAAATTTTAGGTCACATCCTTTATTTCTTCCCCATGTTTCAAAGACAAGCACTTCGGAGTGCAACAAAAAGAACCTTGTGAGCTTTGTTTTATCTCCTTATTTAGCACAGCTCTTTTGCTATCTCCAAGATCATCACGCCATTTGGAACGATGTTGGCGATTGTGATCCTTATCATTTTCCATGAATCCAGCAAAGTGGTCAATAACTATAAGCCAAATAACTCATCATCAAACTTAATACTCATGCTACTCAATTAGTCAACACATCCCTAAAACTCGTTGAAATGGTCAGATATAGATGTACCCTCATTGTATTTCACTTGTATCAATTTTATCAAGTGATACAATTTGTTATTATTAGTCATTGAAGTATAAAGCGTTTTGGGTTTTTCCCACAATATTTTAGCATGTGTTCTATTCCAAATATGATTATACACGTTGTTGTCAACGAATTGTTGAATATAGTCACAAACTTGTTCATATTTAAAAATTCATTCCTCCCCGGATTTTAACTCGAGCTTTAAAATAGCAAATATTGAAAGATACATTATTTAAACAAATAACAAATCTTTTATTTTACTCCTCCATATATCATAGTTTGAGTCAGTCAAGCAAATTATTTTGTTTCCAACCTCTATTTGTTTAAACAAGCTTCAATACACGATAACAACAAATCGTATCTCTGATGCCACTTATTGGGATCCAAATCCCTTATTTGAACCTAGTGTAAATAATCGATAGCACATGACAAACCCATAATAATAACAAATAATAAAACACACAAAATTTTATATAAAACATCTCCTTTTTAATTAAAGGGAGAAAAACTNTCTCCTTTTTAATTAAAGGGAGAAAAACTACAAAATTATACTTCTAAAATATCAACTATACAATATATATAGTTTTAAAAATCCCAACAAATATAATAGCACAATTCAATCTTCAAGAACAACTATACAATATAATAAATGAACCCAAATAATAAAAAATATAAGATAAAAGAAAAGAAAATAACCAATAAAATGTCATTTTCAATCTTCAAAAACAACATACCCAAAGTTGGTAAAGAATAAAACTCAATTCGAAAATCAATCGGATAAGCAAATCTTCCTCTTCTCACATTTCTCTCTCTTTTTCATCTTTTTCTCACTGTGCTGGTGCTTCAATCTCCAAAAAAATCATAAAGTATAACCCTAAAAATCACATCAAGGCATTTTATATCAGGAACAGTGCTGGAACGCTCATCAGGTACGTGTCACGTGCGAGCCCACTGTGTAATCAGTGCACGAGTGCCCATCTAGCACACATCAGGCATTGAGCAATTTGGACAAATCTCGCTCGGGCACTCCTTTGGCGGCCCCAATTTAGACAATGCGCGCATGTGCATCTCTCAGGCATTAATCAAGCACCCCTAATATGGAGTTCGATGCTCACACGTGAATCAAATACCTGTCGTGCGCCACTCAGCAATTTTTCCCGATCAGACTAAGGCACATATATTATCATACATACCACCGAATGGTATATCAAATGGGTATGGGACTCATAATATGGTGGCCATAATATGGAACCAGGTGCATGAATCAGGCGCCTTCCGAGCACCCTAATATGGAATTTGGTGCTCATGCCTGAATCAAGTGCCCGTCGTACGTCACTCAACAGTTTTCCTGATCAGACCAAGGCATGTGCATCATCGTGCGTGCCACCGAATGATATATCAAATGAATATGGGACTCATAAGAAAATAATCCACAACCCAACATATCGAGCTTTTTATAATCTTACTCTCACTCAAAGCTCCTACTTGCCCTTTTTTTTCCATAAAATCAGAGGGTTTCTCCGACTGAAACTAGCAGGTGCTGAAGCCTTAGAAGGGGGATATTTAAACATTTTAGACCTCGTGCTTGTCAAGTATGTACCTTCAAATTTTCCTTGTAAACCACCTTCTTGGAAATTTGGCTGAAATTCTTATGAGTAACACACGGTGGGGGAAAAAGAATTGAAGCTCCCTATGCCGGAACCCAGATGCAGAACAGGAAACAAACTCTAGCTTATCTAGAGGGCTTCAA
The DNA here is from genome assembly GCA_025585075.1 of Nepenthes mirabilis. Classification (NCBI taxonomy): domain Eukaryota; kingdom Viridiplantae; phylum Streptophyta; class Magnoliopsida; order Caryophyllales; family Nepenthaceae; genus Nepenthes; species Nepenthes mirabilis. Next base: position 589 of record JAODPA010067786.1, on the reverse strand, counting down.
TCCAGATTACAAAGGGTTGGCAACACAAAATTTTCCCCACCACTCAGCTTTATCAAGGCAAAATCACAAAGCTAGGTTTTTCCTAGCATTAGATCCTATAATATTTGTCATTCACAAGCAACATGATCCCTCATCACTTTACATAAATATCCTCATTAATTCCAGGCGACTCAATATTACCTGTAGGTAAAAACTGCGAGAATGAAATTCCAACGAACGGCGGAAAAGAAAAAGATTATAAGACTTGCGAAAAAATACCCATAGCGAGAAATCCTCGATAGATTCAATCCGAACAACAGGCGCCTTCTCCATGCCCGTGATCATCAGAATTTCCGTTTGGGCCATCAAAATGGGGCTGATCGTCATCGTCACCATGGTCTTCGTCGAAGGACTTCTGGGCTATCGATTTCTATTTTTATTTTGCAGTGTGATTTCGCAATCAATTTCAGGGGCTGCTTCGGTTGAGTCGGGGATATAATGACGGGTAAATATCCCTACATCTGCACGAAGATACCAGAAGCTTCCTCTCTTTAATTGGGGTTGGTTTTTTTATTTATTAAACAGAAAATATCAAATGGTTTTAAAATTA
>JAODPA010067785.1:0-10447 GCA_025585075.1 Nepenthes mirabilis | reverse complement strand
TCGTGCTCTTCCGAACTCTTTGAGTATACCAGGATATCATCAATAAATACGATCACGAATCCGGAGTGCTCTTTGTCTTTAAGGACGGAGTGCCCTCTTGGTGTTTTTGAATCCGGAGCTCTCTTGGCCGGAGTTCATTTCTTGTTTAGCCAGTTTGTTTTTTTTTTTTGTTTGTTGACCAGCCGGTGATTTCTTCTTCCCAAAAAAAAAAGAAAAGGCCGGAGTGCTCTTTGTCTTTTTTGACGGAGTTGTGCTCTTTGTCTTTTTTGACGGAGTGCCCTCTAGGTGCTTTTGATTCCGGAGCTCTTAAAAGCTGAAAAAAAAAAATTTTGAAGTGCCTTGCGTCTGTTTGTTCCGGTGCCCTTGTTGGCCGGAATGCCCTAATGGCCTGAGCTCTCTTATCCGGAGCTATTATGGCCGGAATGCTTTCTTACATCCGGAGTGCCTCCTTTGCTGGAGTGTCTTTTGATGGACGGAGTGAAAGCAATCCGGAGTTCGGAGGCTGAGAGCTCCAGATTCCGGAGTGCAAGAACTCCAGATTCCGGAGTGTGCCGTTATAGTCCGGAGTGCCTTCACCCCGGAGTGATTACGTCTGAAGATTAGATTGTTTTCGCTGAGGACGGAGTGCATTAAATTCGCACCTAGGCCGAAATGGCTTGCTTTTGTCTTCTAAAAAGCCGGAGTGCTTTCTGCAGTGGCCTTCTCTACCCAATGAATGCGGCGACTTGATCTGCTTTCTGCTCACTATTGGACGGAGGGAGTTGTTGCAATGCCTGGAGCGGAAAAGAGCTTGCCTTTTCGGATAGACGGACTGCCTCTACGCTCTAATTTGGACGGACTGGTTTTGTCGCTGCACCCGGAGTGCAGTTGCCTCTGCGAGATGTTGACACATGCTGGACGGAGTTGTGTGGACGGAGCTGTTTTTACCTCCGATATCGTTATTGTATTTTGTGTCTAATGTCCTTAGTCACAGTTTATTTTGGGTTACCCATTTTCTATGTTTCTCTTACCTAGTTGGCAAAACACTGGGTATTAAACATAGCTATTTGTACATTCTTTTAAATTTAATACACCTAATTACTAACCAAAAAAAAGAAAGCCGGAGTAAAAGAGGCTTGAGGGACGGAGTGGCCTTGTGCCCCTCAAGGCCGGAGTAGCCTTGTGACCTTTAAGGCCGGAGTGGCATTATGCCTTTTAAAAGCCGGAGTGGCTTGTATTGTGCCGAATTGGAGCTGTGTTTCAAGTGCGTCTTCGACGTGAGTTTCAAGTGCCGATTTGAATCCGCATTTTGAATGTCATCTTGATATTGTAATTTTTCTTAATGAATTTTGTCATGGTTGCTCTGTTGGTATCTTCTGATGTATCAACGTGCTCTAGGTATGCCCTAGCTCCTATGATTTATCCCCAAGTCAGAAAAACACTTGGTGATAAATCACAGCTTGTAATTTTTTTCTCCAATTAATCCAAATTTACTTACTTACCAAAAAAATAATAAATGGTCTAATTAATAAAGAAACTTTTTGGGAAATGTAGAGCCATAAATAAGAAACATTCCCCTATATTGCCAATCATTAATAAGACTTTATGGGTGTTGTTAGTATGTTTCTGTGATTTCTTTTTGGTTAATGTTATTAAAAGGTTGAGTAAGCATCTCAGACTTTCAAATCCGGCTAACCTTAATGTTGGCCGGCCTGTTGTAAAATTAAAATCAGAAGACCAACTCATGCTGTTCAGCCTCAGTCTTTTTTTTGGTAATTAAGTAATTTGGATTAAAGGGAGAAAAAATTACAGAATCTATGTTTTTACTCCAAGTATTTTGACTTGGAGTAAAAACATAAACCGCTAGGGCATACCCCGAGCAACTAATACATCAGAAAAAATAAAAAAATTCCTCTAGGAGGACAAAGACCAACATAATCAACATAATATGAGACCTGTCTAATATATGAACTAACTCATAATCAGCTACTGCCGAACGACAGGAGCAACTCAGTAACCGAGTGGCAACCATGCCAGCCATCGTAGGCTTCAAAAAAGCCAGAAGCTTCTACAACAGTGCAACATTCCAGCAACCATGTGACACTGGATCCTCAAGGGTTCATCCGAAAATTCAGCAACTGCAAAATCCAGCATGGCAGCTTTCACCACCGCAGCGCATCCCCTTCCGCAACCATCGGGCAGTTGATTCAACCAAACAGAGATGGGCAGGACACAATTCAACACTAAGTAGAGCTACGGCATCATCTAGCCACTAGGAACTAGAGACAGCAAGTCCAGAGCCAGCATCCAAAGCCACTCCGCCCCTCAACGAAGGAAGTCCAAAGATCTTCGTTCAACATTGCACTCCCACCTCCAGAAGAAGGGTAATTTGTCCAATGCATTCTAAAATCCTTAGCGCACTTCGGCCCACTCCGGAATCTGCAGAGTCACTCCGTCCAATGCACTCTGGATTAACAGACAGCCAGGAAAAGGCGATCCGGATTCTGCAAAGCCACACTTGCACCGGAGCCACTCCGTCCAAGGGGGCAAAAGTAGACGCATCTTTTTTTTTTGGCGTGGAGCTCACTCCGAAAATCGGAGTTCACACCACATACTCCGGATTCCGGAGCTCTTACACTTCGGGTTCCGGACAACACAAATTTTTTTTTCCGCGTGGAGTTCCCTCCGGATTCCGGAGTTCACAACACACACTCCGGATTCCAGAGCTCTCGCACTCCGGAATCCGATCTTCACACAAATTTTTTTTTTGAGGTGGAAACCACTCCGGATTCCGGAGTTCACAACCACACTCCGGATTCCGGAGCTCTCACACTCCGGAATCTGGAGTTCATTATTTTTTTTTGAGGTGGAAACCACTCCGGATTCCGGAGTTTACAACCACACTTTGGATTCCGGAGCTCTCACACTCCGGAATCCGAAGTTTTTTTTTTTGGTAAATGGAGTATACACAAGCAAGGCCCAAAATTCATCCTCCACGAAAGCAGAACAAGCTTCATACGCAGTCCACTCCAAACGATGGCACTAAATCGGCCTAGTTCCAGCAGCTACTTACCAACTCCAATTAACAGCAAAGACATGGCAAAAGCAATGAGCTCACAGCCTCATGAGATCAGCAGCAGCATCATATCCAATGGCCATTGTCAATAATTGTAAAGCAGCATGGCATTTCCATCACCACATCACAAACCCTCCAGAAGCCATACGACAGATTAAATGCATCAGCAAGAGTACACTAAAGGTCAGCATATACAAATGCGACTGATCTGCGAACCCTCGAATTGCTACAAATCAGCATCAGCAGCAGGTCAAACAGCTTCAGCATGGACCAAGGATTAGCATCCATTGGCAGGAAGGGGCAAAACCTCCCCAGCCAATGCAACACCAACCATTCAGCTTTACCAAATTATCGGCAATACAGTGTTCAGTGAAGCATTCCTTAAGTTGCAATGCACTGTACCAATCAATAAAGCGCCCACCGCTGCCTCTTTGCCATCATAGCCAATGACCAACCGACCACAAGTACATGAATAATCAGCCTAGAGAAAATAGAAGCCACAGTTCCAGACTCAATCACAAAAGGATAAGATTCTGCTACTTGACAGCAACCAACTCCCATTTTACAGCATCCATAATTAGCTTCAATATTGCAGCAAAGACAACAACCCCAAACCACGATCGGGCAAACCTTTTACATTATCAGCAACAGAGCAACTACCCAAGACCCCATTCATGAACACCAGCCACAGAAGCACCAGATCTCCCGTGCAACCCTGCTCATGTTCACGCACAAAACGCCACCACTTCACAATCATGGGGGGGGGAAGGGAGGACAGTGCTGAGGGAGAGGACAACACAATACCAGAGCTTCAAATCCAACCCATTTATCAATATAAAAGCAGTACAGCGAAAAAGTAGAGACTAACTAAACAAAACCAGGACCAATCCCACAAGAGAACCAGCCAAACCAAATAACTAATTTTCACAAACTCCAAAAGGGGAGAACGACATATCCAGGAGCACAAAAGGCACCCAGATGCCTTTTGTGTAAGAAAGAAAAGTAAAATTTTTTATGTCTATTAAATATCTTTTTAAGAATTAATGGCGGCTTTATGTTGGAATAAGGCCGGTCTGTCACACGAGATGCCACCTGGGCACATTTGGTAGAATCGCTAGCTCGATGAGCGCCCGATGGGCGAGCAGTAGCCTTTAGGTGTTGTGGCACCTCGTAACCACCCGATTGGCGCTCGAGCGCCAGTCGGGGTATTTAAGCGTGACGGTTTTCTCTTGTGTTATTATTTGGCCGATTTTGCGTTTAGAGAGAGAGAGAGAATGAAGAGCAAGGGAGAGAAGGAGGAAAAGAGAAGGAGAGGGAGATTCAAGCCACATCCGGTCCAATCAGAGTAAGAAAATCAGTAAATCAGTCTAAGGCAAGTTTACTCCAAACTTTGTTTTCCCTTATTGTTGCTTTTTAATATCTCCACTTCGGTATTAATGCTCTAAACTCTCTTTCCCTAAGATTTGCTCCGATTAATGTAGGTTTCTCAAGATTTATTGAATAGATTTCATATTTATGCATAAATGTGATAATGTATGATTTTGATTTTGTCATTTGGCTTGCCTTTTGTGTTCGATTTGTGTCCGGATGCTTTGCCCAAAACCCTAACTCGAAAATGGAGTATAGCGTATTTATAAATCATGAGTTTTGAGGTAAATTATTGTTTAGTGAAATATATATGCTTACTAGATAATTTATATCCAAAAGTTTTATGAAAGTTATGCCGCCTAAAATTTGTTAAGAACTTTTAAACATCCTTTCCTCGGGATGTAAATAAAGAGGAACTCTTTGTTAAGAATTTTTGAACATCCTATCCTCGTGATATAAATAAGGAAGAACTCCTGGTTAAGAACTTTTGAACATTCTATCATCGAGATGTAAATGAGGTGGAATCTATGTTTTCAAAATTAGGAGTTCCAAAACTATACGGAGGCTCCGGCCTGTATTTTCCCTAGCATGTAAAAAAAAACAAAAAAAAAAGAGAATGACCTCGTCCATTGAGTGATTTTTTTTTGGTAAGTATTGTCCATTGAGTGATGTGTGGTCCGCATTTTGCGGGGCATTAAAAGAACAATTATGCCTAATTGAACATCCTACCACGACATGAAAATAAGGAATGCTGCTGGGGCCGAATCAACTAGAGAAAGATTCTCTCTCTTATCTCTAAGATTTCAAATTCGAAATCTTGCGTTCTGCCCTTCCGGCTCTGGCGGCATCGCTGCCGGCCATGGCCGTCCCCGCGGCTGCTCCCCCTGGCCCTTTCCAGGATTCCGCCCCTCCCCCACTTTCCTTAAGCCCCACATCTCCCGAGGTTCCTTCTCCTAAGCCGAACCTCCATTTTCGATCAGATGCCCCCCTTTTCCCTTCAGTCTCTTCGCATGCGGTGGGTGTCTCTTCGAATCCTTGCCCTGAAACGGGTCTGGTTTCGTACCCTTCTTTCGGGTCCGATGCAGTCCAGAGAAGTGGCAACGCTCCTTCCCCTGCCCTGAAGTTCTTTCCCCCACTGGTTGTGGATGGTGATATTACGCGTATCTCTCCACTCCCGGAAGTGCTCCAGCAAAGCATGACGGTTTGGAAATCTTCGCTACTGGGTTGCTTCTCCCGAAAGGGATTAAATTTCCATGCGGTAGCGAACATTGCTCGTCGGATTTGGAAGCGATTCGGGCTTTGTCATGTTGCTGAGTGCGCCAACGGCCTTTTCCTTTTTCATTTCTCTTCCGATGGGAACGCTGATGAGGTTTTGGCCAGAGGCCCTTGGTCCTTTAAAGGTATTTCTCTTCTTCTTAAATGATGGCTCCCAGGTTTGCCATTGTCAAAAGATTCCTTCAAAACCTACCCTGTGTGGATTAAATTGCGTAATGTTTCGGCCGAATTCTGGACTCCCCTTGGGCTCAGCTGGATCGGTGGCACAGTGGGCAAACCCCTTCATCTAGATGCATTCACAGCCAAAATGGATCGTCTACATTCTGCGAGGGTGTGTGTTGAAGTCACTACTAATGCAGTTCTCCCCTCCAAAATTTTTCTAAATTGCTCTACTTGTGAGACAGAGCAGTATCCTGTTGTGGAGGTTGAACTGGCTGATGCTAGGATTAGGAAGGGTCGATCTCAATCAGATGCCATCCCCAAGCAGAATGGTCTGAAGTCCTCTGGGACTCCTCCCATTTTTAGCCAGGTCAATTTGGGTGAGGTTTCGCAGTCTGGGTATAAAAATACTCCTGATTCGGACCCTCTTGATGTTGTCTCGTGTTCTGGGGATCAGGCTGGCTTGGAACCTAGTCTGGGTCTCCATTTGACTGTGGCTTCTCTGATGAGTGATTCTGAGAATACTGTGAATTCGGTGGATGCTGAGTTGGCTCCTGCGGTTGGTATCCCAAGAATTGCCTCTTGCCCTTCTATGTTGCAGTTGTGTAATCAGTAGATTGCCCAGCTTCCTGTGCCGTCTGTTGGATGCAACTCTCCAGATCCGTGTTCTCCAAGCGGACCCTCCTTTGCTGAGATTCTTTGTCGTGGGCTTGATGCTGACTCTCAGGGTTTTCTGGTGGGAGGTGTGTCTTGCTGGCCTAGCCGCTCTTGGACCGGTGGGTGCTCTATTAAGCTGGAACCTCATCCTCCAAGTGTCGCTGTGCCCGAATTGGACTCTGCCCTTTCCTTATTGCCTCCTGTGTCGGAGCGGGCTAATGGTCCGGTTTCTTATCCTCCCAGACCTCTAGATCACGTTGTTGACCTGGTTAATACCCTTCCATCTATCTCATGCATCATAACGAAGTACTCCTTGGATACTTCTTACCAGTTGGGACATGGATCGAGTAGCCCAAATGGACTGCTCGCTGCTTCCTCCACGGACTCTCACTTGGATTCTCCCGAGGTCTCATACTTAGGCTCACAAGTGGGTCCATCTCAGCAGGATTCCTGGAAGCCTGTAAAGTCTCGTAGGAATCAAAAATCCGCGTCCAAAGACGCTAAGGTTTCTCGAGTTTAAATGGTTTTGGATGGTCCTATGGGTTTGGGATCGGGCTGTCTGAGGTTTCTCTCGGCTGTTTGGAACATTAGTTGTTCACTCCTGTAGTCTGGATTGATCCTCCTGCAATTCTATTCTGGGTTGGTTTTTGGCCATAGATGGAATCAGTCCTTTGGACTTTTTGATGGAGACAGTTCTGGACCTTGCCTCTGCAGATGCGGCAATGTTGATGTTGGGGGGCAAGCTTTAGCTTTAAGCTGGTGGCTATTTGGGGTGTTGCGCAGCCAGTGGCAATGCTTCTCTCTTGACTGAGCTGGTGCTGTTGCTGTGTGGTCTCTGACCATTTCTCATGATGGAATGTAGTAGGTATCTGTTAGAATAGGTAGCTGCTGATGGCTATTTGCATGGTATCTTCTACTGCTTTCATGGAATGATGTAAGCCGGATTGATTTTCTCCCAATTTTGTGAGAACTTTTGGTCTACCTTGCTGGTTCTACTGGAGGTGGCAGTTCTTGTGCTGGGGTCTGGTTTGGCAGATTTGCTTCCCCTTGCTGAAGCGTTAATTTCTTTCCAATGCTGGATCATTAATGTTGGTTTTTTCAATTTGCGGCTGCTGCTGCCTTTGGTAGATTGTGCTATGGGCTCACCTGCTGGGAGTGCTGCTGATGAACTCGTGGATTTTGCTGACTGGCCTGTTGGCAGTTGCTGTGTTCGGGTGTTGTCCCTACTGACTAATTCAGTTTGCTGATGCTTATTTGCTTATGCAAGTGATGGATGTTCTGGCTGTACTCAGAATGCTCCATGTCTCTTGCTGTGATTTCTTGAGGGGGGATTTTTGAAAGATACAGTTATTGTTGTTTAGGTTCGAGCAGGAGTGCTGCTATAGAGAGAGACACTCTCTTCTCTCTCTAATTTTCAAATTCGTCCCGCCTGCGATTTTCAATCTTTGGCTCCGACGGCCATGGCCGGCAGCTTTGAGCCCCTCTCGGGTCCTTTACCGGGCGCCGATTCTCCTGTCCACACAATTCCTTCCTCTCCTAAAGCTCCGGTGTCTTCAGAACCTTCTTATTCCCTCCCAGAAGGTCACGTTGTGGGCGATTCGAAACCAAAGGGTTTCGACATCGTCTCAGATGGTCCTGTTAACAGATCCTCTAGCTGGGCTGACATTGTGCGCAAAGATAGTCGTGAGGCGCGAATGGAGCTGAAATTCTTCCCTTCTGTGGCCGATGGGGGTGTCTCGTCCATAATTTCTCCTCCGCCAGAAGTCATCGCCCAAGGCCAGTTTTTCTGGGGGTTCACCTTGGTAGGCTATTTCTGTGACGCACCCCCTCACTATTTGGCGGTCAAAGCCATAGCTAACAAGATTTGGGCCCGTTTCGGTCTCACACATACTGTTGGCAACAAAGATGGTTATTTCTTCTTCCGATTCTCATCGGTGGAGATGATGAATAAATGTCTTCATGCCGGTCCTTAGATCATGGCTGGGAAGGCTATCTTCCTCAAATGTTGGAAGCCGGGTATGAATCTTAACAAGGATGAACATAAACGCTGTCCCATTTGGATTAAACTCTTCAATCTGCCGATTGAATATTGGACCCATGCTGGCCTCAGCTGGGTGGCTAGTGGTGTTGGAATTCCTCTCCAGCTCGACCCCCGGACTGCCCGTATGGAGAATGTCTCCCTCGCAAAAGTCTGTGTGGAAGTGGGTGTCGATGGCCCCTTTCCCAAAACCATCACCATTAAAGCTTGCCACGATTCGGCTCCCACTGTGGTGAAGGTGGAGTATAGCTGGCGGCCTATCAGATGTAGTCGATGCCGTCTGTTGGGGCATGATGAAGCTCAATGCCATCCCAAGGAAGCTAAACCTCCAACTGGTAATTCCCGCTCCAAATCTCCCATTTCTACTCATGTGGAAAAAGTCCCAATGGTCTCATCGCCTTGCCCTAGGATCGCGATTGATGATTGTGTTCCACCTTCTGTGGATCATGAAGTCTTGATTCAGCCGGTTTCTCCCCCACATCTATTTGCTGCCCCGAAGGATGCTGAGGGCCTTAGTGGCTGTTGTGGGAGTAGCCCCACCATTGTGGCGGTGTCGGACTCTCAAACCTCCCCTGGTCTGCTGGATTCTTAGAAACCAGTTCCCCCTACTCTTGGTCTGGTATCCCAGACTCCTCTGGAGCGTACTGACTGAACCCCTATTTTTGGCCCCTGTCTCCCGGATTCCTCTGCTCTTGAGCCAAAATTGTGCCCTTCGGATGATTCCGGTTGCTTGGATGGCCTTCCTGGTGTGCAAATTAATGATTTGGATATTGATCCTGGCTCTGACATTGATCCAACTCCCATTTCAATCTCTCAAATTATAAAAAGGCATGGTTTGGTGTCTTCTAAGAATGGGGGAACTGCCCCTGCCTCTAAAATCTGTACCGGCTGGGCTGTGGACTATTCTAAAGAGAAAATTTTAAATGTCAATGAGGCTTTGGCTATGGAGTGCGATTCTTGGAAGCCTTCTCGTTCTCGAAAAAAGAACAAATCCAAAAAATTCAAGGCATCACCCCGATCTTAGGGGTCGTGCTGGTGGTTTCTGCGGGTTTTATATGGATCAAATAAATCCCGCATTTGTTTTGCTGGTTATTTTGTGTTAGCTTGAATATCTTGGTTTCTGGTATTTATGTAATGCAGATGGTTTCTGAGGTTTGCCGATTTCAAATTGAGGCCGGGTATGTTTTTACCGACTTTGATTTGGTGGCTGGCATCGGGCTGATTTGTTTTGTCTGCCAAAATGCCGATTTTGATTTGGTGCCCATAAGTCGATTCTGAATGCCGATCTCATCCTGCGTGCAAAATGCCGAGTTGGATTTGCTGCCCAAATGCCGATTTGGATTTGCTGCCCAAAAGCCGGTTTGGTTATGCGGCCCATTTGCCAATTTTGAATTGAGGCCGGGTATGTTTTTACCGACTTGGTATGACAATTGCTGAGGTGGTCTTATAGGTGCCAATTTGGATTGTGCTTAAAATAGCCGATTTGGATTTGAATGTGAAATGTCGATTTCGTTTTGCATCTCAAATGCCGATTTGGACTTTAATGTGAATTGTCGATTTCGATTTGCATCCCAAGTGCTGATCTCGCTTACTGTAGCTTCCGATTGCTTTGCCCGATTTGGTCTGTGGAAGATGACCGGTCTGGGTTTTGGTTGGATGGCTCTGGCTGAAGTGGATGATGATGCTGATGTGGATTCTTAACGGTTCTGTTTGATCTTGTCTTGCTTTGATGGAGCTGGAATCTGGTCTTGCCTTGTTGGAGCAGCTGCTGGAATTCTGCCTCCCGGTTGCTGCGGCTGGATTCGCTGGGATACAGCTGCTGGAATGGGTTAGTTAATGTATGGCACCTGCTGTGATGGAGGTTGCCGATTTCAATTGAGGTTGCCGTTTGGGGC
>JAODPA010067784.1:0-10447 GCA_025585075.1 Nepenthes mirabilis | reverse complement strand
TCGAGCGGGTGGAGGGCGAGCAGCGAGCGGCCCCCGTTCTGGTTTATCGGCTCGAGCGGATATCGAGCATGAAGCGAGCGGGCGGTCCTTGGACAGGCCCGAGCGCGTGGAGGGCGGCCCGAATGAATTTTAATGAATTTAAACCGGCAACCCACAACCCGACATCAATAAAATAATACAAATGGTCACGGAATATGCCAATAAGACAAATGTCTCTAACAAAAAGCATGCGAAAAAGTGAATCATTTTATTAAACATGATACAATATTTCTTTAGATGGACGGCATTCCACATCCTTGAAACTAGGTTGTTGTTCTAGGCTCGAAGCTTATATGCCCCGTTCTGCGGAACGGCAAAGACGAAAAATGGGCCTTCTAGATTTGGAGTGAGCTTATTCCTATTGGTTATATTGTCAGTGTCCTCTATACCCCACAGGATCAGGTCTCCCACCTTAAACTGTCACGACTTTACTTTTTTATTGTAATACCAGGCAATCTGCTATTGCTAGGCGGTCGTGCGCATCCTTGCCATGTCCCATGCTTCTTCTAGCAGGTCCAAGTGCTCTTTGAGCCGCTGAGAGTTATCAAGTAGGTCGAAGTCCTCGATCCGGAGACTTGGGAGCCCGATCTCAACTGGGATTATGGCCTCAATTCCATAGTGCAAACTGAAAGGCGTCTTGCACATTGACTATTTGGGTGTTGTCCGGTATGACCATAGTATGAAGGGCAGTTCTTCAACCCAGAAGCCCCCTACATTCTCCAATTTAGTCTTTAGTCCGTGTAGCAGGATACGATTGGTAACCTCCACCTATCCGTTCGTTTGTAGATATACTATCGAAGTGTGGACCAACTTGATACCCAAACTAGTGCAATACTTGATAAAGTATTTTCTGATAAATTAGGTTCTGTTGTCAATTACGATGACCTTGGGAATCCCAGACCTGCAAACTATATTTTGTTGAAAGAATTTATTGACATTTTGCTCGGTTATTGAAGCCAATAGGGCAGTCTCGACCCATTTTGTGAAGTAGTCGATATCCACCATGATGAATTTTCTTTACCCGGATATAATGAAAAATGGGTCAAGAATTTCGAGTCCCAATTTCGTGAATGGAGAGGGTGCCTAAAGAATCCTCAGCTCCATAGGCGGTCAATGGTACAGGTTGCTATGGATTTGGCAATTCTCGCACCTCTTCACGAACTCTACGGTATCCTTCTTCATGGTCGGCCAGTGGTACCCCTAGGGCATCACCTTGAAGGTTAGGTTCTTGACGTCGATGTGTGACCCACAGACACCAATGTGAACGTCCCTCAGTGCGTAGTTAGTCTCCTCTGATGTAAGACACCAAAGGTAAGGGGTAAGTACCCACGGCGGTAAAGCTTTTCGTCCACGATGATATACCAGCTGGCTGTCATCTTTATGCACTTGGCGTCATCCTGATCTTGAGGTAGGTTTTTGTCCACGATATACCTCCAATAAGGCGATTGTCAATTTTCATCCTCGGAGACTTGCATCACTTCTTGCTCTTCGATGCTGGGAGAGATCAAGATCTCTCACATATCCCTGGAGTACTGCTTCGGACTCTCTGTGGCCGCTATCTTTGTGAGCTAGTCGGCCTTCCAGTTTTCACTCTTGGGATGTGAACCATGTTGAGCTTGTCAAACTTTTGTATCATACTCTTTCCCTTAACTACGTATTTTGTGAACAATGGGTTCGACTCTTCAAAGCTTCCATGGATCTAGTTGACGATCAGCTCTAAGTCATTGTATAAGGTCATGTGCCTTGCCCAGCACTCCTTGGCAAGCCACAATCCTACGAGTACGACTTCATATTCAGCCACCTTATTGGTGGTTGGGAACCCTAGCTTTAATGAGTATCTTACTTTGAACCCGTCAAGGGTCCTCAGGATTTACTTCGGCTCCACTGCCCGAGTTTGTTGATGAGCCGCCCATGTAAAGAGTCAAATCTGGCATTTCATTCTCATGGTCGGCGTCACTAGCGTAGTCTGTATCTAAAATTAGCGTTGTAGTCTCGAGGATTAAGTCAGCCAATGCATGTCCTTTGATGGCAGGCATGGGCCGAGATTCTATGTCGAACTCACGATGGCCCACTTAACTAGTGACCCTGACACGTTTGGTTTTTGCAAGATACCCTTCAATGGCTGGTTGGTTTGCATAACTATCTGGTGTGCTCAGAAGTAGGGCAACAGCTTTCTCATTGAAAAGACAAGCGCCAACGCAATCTTCTCGGCATGGGGATATCGAGTCTCGATGCCGGTCAATGTTTTACTAACGTAGTAGACTGGCTGTTACACGTCAGACTCCTAACGAATCAAGATAGAGCTCAATGTTGCCTCTGAAATTACCAAGTACAGATACCGCTCCTCACCCTCTATTGGTGACATTAGGAGAGAGGGGCTTGCCAGGTACCCCTTCAATTTGTTGAAGATGATCTGGCAGTTGGTTGTCCATTAGAAACTGTTCATCTTTGTCCCTCTCAAGGCCTTGAAGAAATGGAGGTACTTATCCCCAGAGTAGGCTAGGAAGCGGGAGAGCACCACTAGTCTCCCAGTTAGCCTATGGACATTCTTCATATTCCATGAGGGGGTCATGTTCATAATGGCCTCTATTTTCTCAAGGTTCACCTTGATCCCCCACTGAAAGACAATGAAACCCAATAACTTATCGAAGAATACTCCGAAGATACACTTAGAGGGGTTTAGCTTCATCTGGTGTGCTCGGAGCTCCTCGAAGGTTTCGGCAAGGTCGTGAATATGGTCGTCAGTGGTCTTACTTTTGATGAGCATGTCGTCCATGTATATCTTCATATTCCGGCGATTTGCTTTTCAAATATTTTGTTTAAGAGCCTTTGGTAGGTAGCGCCAACATTCTTTAGATCGAAGGGCATGACCTTATAGCAGTAAGTCCCCTGGTCGGTTATAAATGAGGTATACTCCTCATCTTTTAGGCTCATCCGGATTTGGTTGTAACCTAAATAGGCATCCATAAAACTTAGTAGTTCATACCCGGATATGGAGTCCACCAGCAGGTCAATCCTTAGCGGAGGGAAGCTATCCTTTGGGCAGGCTTTATTAACATCAGTGAAGTCGATGCATATCCGTCACTTCCCGTTACTGTTTTTAACGAGGACCACGTTAGAGAGTCAGTTCAGGTACTAGACTTTTCTAATAAATCCAGCATCCAGTAGCTTCTTCACTTCCTTCCGGATGGGTATGAGCTTTCAATGAAGTGATTTCTCTGTTTTTTCCTGACTGGCTTACGATCGGGATCGATGCCCAACTTGTGGACAATTACTCTAACAGGGATCCCAAGCATGTCAACGGGTATCCACGCAAAGGCATCTGCATTCTGTCTTAAGAAGCTGACCAGTTGGTCGCCTAAGGGTCCGACGAGTGAGTCCCCTATCTGTATGCATTTGTTCGGGCTGTCTAAATCTAGGGGAATGAGGTTAGTGACCTCGCTGGAGTGTTCCTACTTCAGAGTGGCTTTATCCCGGTGGTTTTGGTTTTCTGCCGGCTTATCGATGCCATTCTGGGTGACTTAGGATAAATAACATGTTCGACCGGTCACCTAGTCACCTAACACTTCATCGATATCGCATGCTTTTAGGAACTTTATTTTTAAATGGGGTATCGATGTTCTGGCCTCAAATGTCACCAGGCATGGCCGATCGAGTACGGCGTTGTACACAGAAGGTAGGTCAACAACTAGGAAAGTAAGCGTGTTGGACACTATCCTAGGGTACGTGCCTAATGTGACTTCCAATTGGATGGTCCATTAGACGGCTACTCGTTCATTATCTAGTCCATAGAGTGGCCTTTTAGCCGGTTTCAATTTATTCTTTTTCAGACCCAGCTTGAAATACGTAATAAGGTAAAGCAAATCGTGTGAACTTTTATTATTGATAAAAACTTGTTTCAACCGATAATCTACGTTACCATGTGAAACGATAGCAGATACAATCACGAGGTCAATATGGGGAGAGATTACATGTGCTATATCGTCGTTACTAAAACTAATGACATTATCTCCTACCCTTGGCTTCTTATTCCCAGTCGACCTCTCCTTGCCGTCTAGATTGTGGGTCTTGGATGATCAGGCGGGAACCATATTAACCACTCCGGCCACCACTCGATTCCATGATTGTTACAGCTCTGGCTTGTCTTTGCCCACCAGACCGGGACTCCGACCCAGGTTTCTCAGAAATTTAGAGAGGTGGCCTCTCCGAATTAACTTCTCGATTTCCTTCAACAAAGTCCGACAATCCTCTGAACTATTGCCAGGAGATCGATAGAAGTCACAATATTTTGTCTAGTCTCCTTTCTCCAAGTTCTTCACTGGCTTTGACCACTTCAAAAAAAATTTATTTCTAGTCTGTATGAGAACGTTTGCCTGAGAGTAATTCAGATGGGTTAGGTGTACAGGCCTGAACTCCTTCCACATAATCGGCTCTGTCCTAGGTTGCTTCTAGCGGGGATTGTCATGGCCTTCATTCTTCCTCTTTCCGTTTGCCGACCCAAGGTGTGGTTGGTCCAACCACTCCAAGTTCTTTGCCTCGTTAGCCTCCTCCGTTGCTATGTAGGCCCAAGCGACAAACTCAGCATCTCGAAAAGTCTATGGGTCTTTGTGTACCGGATGTTTTAAAAAATCGCCCGGCCCTAGAGTAGAAATGAAACTGCTCAACTTCACCTCATCGATGAACTTGGGTATTTTTCGGGCCTTAGTAGTAAACCATCCCAAGAACTTTTTTAGATTCTCACTCGGCCTTTGCTTCACATGGGTGAGGTGCCAATACTGCTTTTTTTTTCCAACTGCTTGAGGCATATTGCGCCAAGAAGATATCGGTAAGGTCCCACAAAACTCGGAATTGAATTCGTTAGTAGCTGATAGAACCAAATCGGAGCATCCCCCTTCAGAGTGAGGAGAAATACCGGCATATAGCTACCTCCACTAGGCCCTGAAAGTTAAGTAAAGGTATGAAAGTGGTTTAGATGGTCCATGGAATTAGTGCTTCTGTCGTATGGTTGCAGGGTCGGCATCTTGAATTTTAGAGACAGTGGTGGGTCTGGATGTCCATGAGGAAAGGAGACCTCTTCAGGTCAAAGGAGTGCTTGCCAGCTTCTACTATGAACACGTGCCTCCATATCTGGTCCACTTTCTCCTCCACTCGAGCAGACTTTGTAGACTTCTTTGCATTGAGGTAGGTCCTCAACTCTGAGTGTCCGGCCAAGCAATGATGTGCCGACCGATTGCTGCCACTGGCTGGTCGAGTAATGCGAGAGGCTCCTTCTTGGACAGGAGACCTCTGCTCATCGTGGGAGTAGGGAAGATTTCTACGTTTTGGGCTCACCTTTGGGGTCCCGCGGCTCAGTCATCCTTCCAATCTAGAATGGCTACTGGCGTTCGAGGCTGCCAAGACGTCGAAGTTACCCGGGTGTGAGGTCCTCCTCGCCGGCTTCGTCTTCCTCTGGCCTCTGTGCCTAGTAGTCGGAGTTTGGGTTGAAGAGAAGGGAGCCCCGTGCCTCTGCCTGCCTTGGCACGTGCAAAGTACCTGGAGTATTCGGGACATATTGTTCATCTACTCCACCATCACTAGGATGATGGGAGCCGGTTGCTCTTACACCCTCCGCCCGACTACGCATAGAAGGGTCGCCGCCGGGGGAGGAGTCATCCTTGATTGAAACGCTGGCTTGGACTCTTATATTCACCATGTTTGTTGGGGAAATAGTGGTTAGGCATTTCATTTAGCTTCCTACAGACGGCGCCAATGATACGTCTTGAATCCAAGTCTTTCATGGATTCGAGTTCGACTGGGTCTTGGGTTCGTGCTAACATGGGTCTCGATCTCCATGCTGTTTGGCTTAATCCAGCACAACCAAAGATGAGAAGTCAGAGGAAAACGACAGGACTCACTCCCCGATTTATATTTCGACACTCAAATCAGTTATCCTTTTTCTGAAATGAAGAATACAAAAAACCGAACTTGCTAGAAATTTTGTAAGGAAGGGGATTTATGAGTTTGACTGGGAGGGGGTGCTCAACGTGGAGTGGTTTTTGTGATGGTGCACTCGTGGAGAGCGAATTTCGGTGGTACGCTTGTGGGGAGCAGTTTTTTTGTGCAGAGAGCAAAAAGTGAGAAAGAAAATGGCGCTTGAGTCATTCGAAGGTGGGATTGCTTGCGATGGTTTGAGCACTGAAGTGAGCATCTCTCTGGAGTGTGCTTCTAGGGGCTTTTATAGCCGTCCGACTTTGCCATCCTTTCTTAAGCAGTACGGCTAGTTGTTAACTGCCTGGAGAGATTTTTTTTCCATTTTGACTGTCTAAAGGTCATCTCCAATCAATTGGGGTGTTAACTGTCCTTTGGGCCAGTAAGCTGCACTTCTCCTGGATTAATCCCTTTTTAGGCCAGCCCATTTCAGCCATCCCCGTCAGCCGTAATAATTTTTCATATGATAAATCAATAAGAACTTAAAATTAGATTTAATGTAGAACCTGAAGTAGTCACTACTCAACTTAATTATTCAAATTTAGCAGAATACCCACAAGCAAATAAAATTCAATAAAGACTCAAAAATGGATATTGTATGAGAGAATAATTAAATAAATTAAGATAGAAACTAATTTAATATTCAAAGATAAATTACAAAATTTGCTCTTGATTAATCTAAGTGAATCCCATAATCGAGTATGTAAATGCAGAATGATAATATTCTTTTCAGTTTAATACTCTAAAGGTAATCGAAGTTCTACATAATTTTTTAAAAGATATCTCGTATAGTTGGCTTTAAATAGTTGAAGAAACTCTAACAATATGTTACAAGCCTTCTGTTATTTTTTCCTCCCATGGTTTTCTATTTGTTTTCCATTATATTTTTGTTCTTATTTTTTATTATAACTCCCTGCCCCCGCCCCAACCGTGCCTTCTCTATTATTTGTTTTCTGTTCTGTTGCTATTATTGTTGGGTCATGGTGCTGCAACCCTTCCTGTAAAAGCCCATCACTGTGGCTGCTGATTGGTAAGAAGAGTCTGCAACTCTCTCATCTATGTCATTCTCTTTCCTCACCTTGTCTCTCTTTCTTCCCTCTTTGCATTGCGGTCGTTCTCTATACCTCGGGCTGATTTTCTCTGGTTTCCCTCGTCCCTTTTCCCTTACTGCTTCTCTCTGTCATTTCCCTGCATCGCTGCCAACTTACACACCACGACTGCTTTTCACTTATTTTCCCTATTTTCTCCTTTGCCAAACACCCATCGGCTGACTATTCTAATTTAGTTGTCGTTCCTCACTTATCGGTGCCATCACCGATCGTGCACGTATCATTGGTACTTTTAATGAGACCAGGTAGAGGACATGGATCTGATAACCGAAGAGTAAGTGCTCGCATCACTGGAACTTGCCGTCGCTAAGCTTTTGAAGGAGATAAAGGAAGCTGTGGCAAGCATCCGGCAAAATACAACATGAATCACAGCACTTACGGCCACAACCAATCAAACGCAGAACTTCATTGCTGGCACCTTCTCATCGCCCCACAGAATCGAGCAAAACTCTAACTGGTCAGTGAACCTTTCACATTCTATGGCTTCTTCTACAATTACTTCTCATCCTCTAGTTCTACCAGACACTCCAATCGCTCCACATCTTTACTTTCCTCAACCTGAAATCCCTTCCATCGATAGTTCCGTACAACCACATGTAACTCAAATCACCATTTCTGCTTCCACCACAGAACAAATTCAGCACTCTCGGACCAACTGCATTGATCGACTACCTTTGCTAACTGTAAATTCCTGTTGATCTTCAACTCCATCATTCACGGCTTCCACTTCTGAAAATTTTCCCCAAACAGCCATTACTTCTTACAACACATCCAACCAACCACATCCAGACCACATCACCAGCTTTGCTTCCACCAAGGCACACATCCAGCAATCACTCAATGAAATCTCACGCTCTCCAACCCTAATCGAATGACAAATAGTGTCATCCATAACCCTTCCTGTTCGTCCACCTCCATCTCCACAATCTTCTCAAACCCTCTCCTCACATCTCCATCGCCTACCACCCTCCAAGCAACCAATACACATCCTAGCTAGATCGCCGAGTCGTGAGCTCCTATGGTTGACGCCTATGACGACACCGGAAGCCTTTGGTATGGAAAAATTGGTGGCGGAAAATGTGGATGCCAGTCGAGATGTGATGGGTGGCAATAGACATCGGTATGGCCCCTACTACAAATGTGTTGAAGCTGGACTTATATTCCAGTAGTGGCGGTCATTATAAAAAGCTAAGGCTGAGAAGGCTATTGAAGAGTTACGAGCATCCCAAGCTGATGTTGTAACTATTTTACGTAATGGTTGTTTTTTCATACTAACTCTCACAAAACTTGTTCTAGGTGATGTTGTAGAAGTTAGTATGGGATGTAAAGTTTCAACTGATACGAAGATGATTGAGCTGTTACGTAATCCATTACATGTTGATTCAGTGATTCTCACTGGAACAGTTGTAGTGGTTGGTCGTGCAAAGGTTGTGGTTATTAGAGTTGGCTCGAATATTGCGTTGGGCAGTATACGTGATTCAATGTTAAGAAGTGAAGATGAAGTAACACCATTGAAAAATAAGCTGGATGAAATTGGTACCTTCCTAGCCAAGGGTAAAGCAGGTATATGAGTGCTGTTGTGGCTTGTAAACATTGGCCACTTCCATGATCCTTCTCATGGTGGCTTCTTCCAAGGAGTTCTTCATTATTTTAAGATTGCAATTGCTCTAGTAGTTGTAGTAGTTCCAGAAGGGCCCCCTGCTATTGTAATCACGAGTTTGGCTCTTGGGACAAAGCGAATGGCACACTTAAATGCTATTGTTAGATCTTTGCCATCAGTAGAGAAATTAGGGTGCACAACACTGATATGCAGTGACAAAGCTGGAATTCTGACCACCAATATGATGTCGGTATCAAAGAGATGTGCGTCCCACTCCCTTCACCCTGCTCCTGCTACTATTACATATGGTGTGAATACAATAACGTATACTCTAAAAGGAGTAATTTTTGACATTGAAGGATTACAACTTGAGCTTTCAGCCCCAACGTATGCTCATGTTCGTGTACTGGTAGAACTGGATGATGTGCCAACATTTCCAAATGCGGAGGCATTCTCATGCGTTGACAAGGAGTTGGGGATCCCACTTGACTCCATCTATGCATCTATATCCATATCCTACTGCCGTTGCCATTTTAGGTCAGGATTATAAAGCTCAACGTAAGTATTCGGGGCAGGATGTTGCTGTGCAGGCGCAACAACTCAAAAATGAAGATGCTATAGGACTAGACTTTTATCTGATTAGAGATGTAGTGATTCCTATAACATGTTTTGTATTAGTGTTGCTATTTGCTCTCCATTACTACGGTACACATCGAGTTGGATTCATCTTTGCACTGGTGGGGTTGGCTTGGTTACTTTGCATATGTGTCCTTGGCTCATACAATATCTTCCACTGGAACACACACATCTATGAAGCCCTCTTACCTTATTACATGTACAAGTTCTTGAAGAAGACAAGGTTGAGTGGCTGGATGTCACTCAAGAAGACAAGTTCATGAGGCGATGTTGGCTGATCTAGGACACTTCTCCTATATTGCAATCCAGATTGCTTTTACTTTTCTTGTTTATCCAACACTTATATTAGCATACATAGGTTAAGCTGCATACTTATCAAAGCAACACCTAAATAGCATAGAAATTAGTTTTTACCTTTCAGTTCCAGAAAGGGTGAAGTTGCAAGTACTTCTTGTAGCTATACTTCCTTCAGATTTGGGAAGTCAATCAATCATTAGTGGAACATTCTCTATCATCAACCAGAGCCAATCACTTGGATGCTTCCCCGAAGTCAAGGTGGTTCACACATCTGGGAAGATACATGGGTAGGTCTATATCTCAAGGATCAATTGGATTCTGATGACCCATAACATTGTGGCTTTAGTTAATGAATTTGCAAGAAGGGTATATCTCAGAGATGATATGTTGACAGTAGGAGGTGAAATTATTCTTAATCTTATTGGATGCGTGTGTGAGCTCTTAAATTTGAGCGAAGCTTGGTGCAAGGCTGAGAACCCAATTGGAGAAATTGCTCTTTTGCTTGCAAGGAGACTCGGTGGGAGAAGAAGCTCCGTCAAACACGGGAAATAGATGAGCTTGCACTGAAATTGGTGTTTGGCGGTTTAACAGTGGCAACATTTCATCAAATTTATTCCTTGTTCAACCTTGAGGACAAGATTTTTTTATTGGGGATGGCAATATTACGAGTCTTTTGTTATTTTTTCCTCAACTGGTTTTCTATTTGTTTCCCATTATATTTTTATTCTTCTTTTCTATTATGACTCCCTGCCCCTGTCCCAACAAGTGTCTTTTTTGTAATTTGTTTTCTATTATGTTG
>JAODPA010067783.1:0-10447 GCA_025585075.1 Nepenthes mirabilis | reverse complement strand
GCTCCTCTTAGAGGTTTTTTTGTGGATCTATCTGTTGTACCTGTCGCTCGGGGTATGCCCTAGCGTTTTTTGTTTTAACTCCAAGTCAAAAAACTTGGAGTTATAACAATGTGTTTTGTAATTTTTTCTCCCATAAATCCAAAATACATACTTACTTACAAAAAAAAAAATCATGAATCAGCCAGCTCCAACCATCAACCATCCTGCATCAAAAGGCCACACTTCACCACTGCCAGCAGCAGGACAGCATCCGAATGCAGCACCAACCGTCAGGCAAGACTGCACCAGCAAGGAAAAAAAACAACAGCATCAATTTTCCATATCCAGCGTCAACTAGCTGCTAAGCAAAATTCCAGCAGCTGGGTCATCAGGCTGGTTCACCCACTGAGGCAATCAACTTCAACCCAGAATCATATCATGGTCGCTGTACTACATTAACAACCCTCCACCAGGTAGGACTGCAATTAAAACAGCAGCAACATGACTGTCAAGGCCTTTCCAACACTACCAGCATCACTGGAGACCAGGTGCAGCATTCAGCCTAAATCCGAAATGTATCCCAAGAGGTAAACCAGTAGCACCCAAAAATCCACAAAGCAGGCTCAGCAGCAAACCAGAACCGGCAGTACAGGCTAACTACACAGCCTCATTGTAGCAAGTATGCCAAACCAAAATTCCTCAGCACATAGACAACTAACAGTTGCCTAATTCTACTAGCAGACCATACAGCATTAACCACGGGCTTATCAGCAGCTCTCACAGCAGGTAAACCCAGAAAAAAGAGCTACCAAAGGGGGGCAAAACTGCCACCCCAGGTCCCTACACCTAGATTGCCATCACCAACAAGCAACCAGAGGTGCACACCATCAAGGTCTCCAGCAAAATCGGCCAGCACATGATCATCAGCTCCCATCTGGCTTAAATGTTGGACAAACTGGCGACTTCCTTCAAGCATCATCAGGATCAGCAGATGACACCATCTGGAGGCAGCAAGCAAACTTCACAAAGCCATATAGCAGCTGCAACATTGGTTATTTAGACCACTTATACTGGATGGTAGATCACAGATGGCAGCAAAGACCAACCACTCCGGGCTACCATCAACAGCAGACCAAAAACTGTTCTAAACAGCACCTCAAGGAGGATTCAGCAACCATTCCAGCAGCAGGCTAGCCACCATCAGCAACCATAGAAGTTACAAATGGGAGCAGATCCAGATCAGCACCAGGCAGCAGGACATCCATTCCAAGGACAGCAGAATTCTAGCTCGTCCAAACATAGAAACAGCAATACAACCTCACTCAGCATACATCAAAACCACTGCTCATCAGCCATATCATCAGATGCCAAATTTATAGCCATCCTTCGACTGTTGATCAATTGGAGCCCCATCAGCAGGGCAGCTTACCAAACCAGCATCCATGTCAATTCACCCATGGTAATCCTCAGCAACCAACTAACCAGCTGGAGCACAAAAGGCAGAACAAGCAGAATGGTGCACAGGACAAGCAACAGCAAAGCCAGGAATCACACCATTCTGGAAGCAGATGAAGATCCCGGAAGCACCAAAGAGGCATATGCATTTTATTCGAGTCGCTTGTGAGCTATATAGACTCTAACCAAAAAACAGGACCCAAGGCATCAAGTCCCAGACAAAAAAAACCCCCGCAGCAAAATCCTAAGAACCAGAGGCACCTCTGGACTTTTTGGAGGAAGCTTTTTTCTTTTTCCTAGACTTAGGAGTCTTCCAATTAGCCCCTATGTCCCGCAAATCCTCTCCCAAAGAGGAATTTGAGGAATATTTCTTAGATATCCTTTTGATGGAACAAGGGGTAAGCATAAATTCATCTAAGTCACCAATATGGATTTGGGTCTCAGGATCAGGGGACTTAGGGTGCATTTTGACCATTTGCATATCTTGGAACCCATCCAAACAACTGGATGCTTCCGTTAGGCAATCTTGATGCGCACAATCAAGAATCTCTCTCCTCTCTCTTCGATTTCAAAATTCGAATTCCTTCCTGCTGCCCGTGCGGCTTTGGCGGCGCCGTCGCCGGCCATGGCCGGCCTCTTGAGGGATTCCATCGTCACGCTCTCGGACCACGCTTCTCCCAGTCTTCTGGCTCCTTCTCCCTCTGTGCTGCCAACGACGGAGGTGTTTGGAGCGAGCGATTTTCTGCCACTTCCCATTAAATCTTCGGCCTCCCCAAATGGCCCTGATGCCGGTTTCCTGACGCAGGTCGTGGGCTTGGAAGCTGGTTGCTGCTTCCCACTGAAGCTGGTTCTTCCATCCCACCCCCTTTCTGATGACTCTGGTACTCTCTGCTGTAGCCCGTTGAGCTCGCCTACTAATCCTATTGAGTCCAAGGTACCCCCTAAATCTGCTGGCTCGTCATTAAATACATCAAACGCCCATTTGCCTGCAAAATCTTGGGCTAAAGTCGTCGAGGTTAAGGGACTTCTCTCCTTTGGC
This sequence comes from Nepenthes mirabilis, assembly GCA_025585075.1. NCBI lineage: Eukaryota > Viridiplantae > Streptophyta > Magnoliopsida > Caryophyllales > Nepenthaceae > Nepenthes > Nepenthes mirabilis. The sequence goes on along the minus strand of JAODPA010067783.1, from coordinate 7,974 downwards.
TCTCTTAAATTTTTCCCCCCTCTATTGAGTCTGACTTTGATAGTCCTACCTCTCCTCCTGCTGAGGTCGTGCAGCAATGCGCTGCATTTTGGGGCTTCACTCTGGTGGGTTTCTTCCCCGGTAAACCTCCCCACTTTTCGACTGTCAATGGAATCGCCCGGAAAATTTGGTCTAAATATGGGATGCGTCACGTTGCTGTTAATGGTAATGGGATTTATTTCTTTCAATTTGATTCTGAACCTCAGCTAGTGGCTTGCTTGACTCGAGGACCTTGGGCCTTCAAAAAGTCCCCTATTTTCCTCAAGAGATGGTCACCGGGCATGAGTCTGGATCCTGAATCACTCATGTCGGTCCCTGAATGGATTTCGCTGTCTAATGTGCCGCTTGAATTCTGGATTCCAATGGGTTTAAGTTGGATTGCTAGTAGAATTGGTAAGCCAATCCTTTGTGATTCATTTACTGCCTCTATGCATCAGGTGCATGTGGCCAGAGTGTGTGTTGAGCTGCAAAAGGGTGACCCTCGACCAGCAAAAATTAGGATTATGTCGATGGTTGCTGATCCTTCCAGGGTAGCTGAGATTGATATTGCTTATCACTCTAAGCAAGAAGTTAACAGGTTTCCTTGTAGATTAATGAGGCCTGCAGTTATGCCTAAAACTTCGGTTCCTGCTGCTGCTGGGGCTGGTGCACCACCTATCATATCCCCTTCTATTTTGGATGTGTCTGTGGAGCGTGTTGATCCTGATTTTCCTGATGAAGGGCCAGGTAGAGAGGTGGAATCCTCTTTTGGTTGTGTTATGGAAAATATGGTTCAGACGACAAGCTGCTCTGGCATTGATGATGAATATGTCAATGGGCTGGTTTCTTCACTGCCTCACCAATTTTCTGTCTTTGCTCCTGCTCTGGATCCCTCTGCTTCCACTGCTGGGCTTCATGAACTTGATCAGACAATCGGGCCTCTAACTGAGGCTCCTTCTGTGGGGATTTGCGGTTCGGATTTGCAATTGGACCTTACAAATGAGGATTGTGCTAACACGCCTTCTAATGCTGGTTGTCACCAATTGCTGGAAGATTCTGGTCCTATCCAGACTTCCTTTGCGGAGTGCTCCTCAGGTTCTGTTGGAGATGTTTATGAGACTATTGAGGCTCTTTCTGGGTCTATGAAAGATAAAATTGCTAATGTCGCCACTAATATTGAGCACCTTGAGTTGGGTGAAGGTGCTCAGTATGTGGCTGATCATGCTATTAGCCCTAAGGATATGGAATTAGTGGTAATGGATTGCGCTAAGCAACTGGCCCTTGAATCTGATTTGTATGAGAGAGTGGAGGTTTTGGCTCAGTCAGTTCGAGTTGAGGGGAATAATGCAGGTTCTTCTCTGCTGAGTGTCCCCGACGAGAAATATGAGGTGCCTTCTGCAGAGGAGCCTTGTTGTGCCCCCCTCTCTGCTGGTGTCGTTCTCCCTGAGGTGGCTGGCGATGTTGAGGTGTTGGCTCATGTTTCCTCACCTATTAGAGTTGCTCCGGGTCCGTCTGGTGTGATTGAGGGTAATTCATTAGCCGGATCAATTTCTTCTGTTGCTGGGGTCTCCCATGAGGCTGCTTCCCTGCCTGAGGTCCCGCCTGATTCCCACGCTTCGAGTCCATTTGAGCGGATTGATCCTGATATTACCCCTGAATCTATATCTCGAATCATTCAAAAATACTCTCTGGTCGCCTCTACAGTTGATCTAGCTGGGACTAGCACTGTGAACAAGAAGGCTTATCTGGATGGCAGTATCCCTGTCGCAGATCTGATCGTCGATCAGACTCCTATATCTATTTCAGATGATGTGGTTCCGGATGAGAAGGATCCGCTGTACTTGGCTTTTTAGCAGCTCATGGACTCAGATGGCTCTCGTCAACTATTCCAAGTCACCCCTGCTGAGCATACGAATCTTGTAAAGGACTTCCTGGACAAGTGCTGGCAGGATATAACTGTTGAGAACTTTAGTAAATTCCGCTCTGCCTTCCCAGATGCGGCGGAAAATGGGTTTCCCCATGATGCTTATTTGTTGGCGTTCCAACTAGTTTTCACGGTTGACTCCTCTCAAACCCATAGTGCCTCATTCTCTCCAGAGGAGGAGAAGGTTGTTTTTGGTTTCCTCTCTTCCTTGCTGAATTCGGCTTTAAATTAGCCGGGTATCCTGACTGGTAATCAGATTGATTTTTTAGCCGGGCTACACGGTAATGCTTTTAAGACCCCGACTGATGAACCCTGGCGTCAGTACAAGTCTGGGAGGCGGTGTAAAGCTGCAAAAAACCGGACTTCTCATGCATAAAAACCTGCAGCTGCCGGCCTTGAGGCAGCCTGGAGGCATGTGTGTTTTTTTCTGGAATGGCATTGGTTTTCCGTAGTAATTTCTATCTCATTGGCTGGAGTGGTCGAAGATGCTCTCGAGGCCGGAGTGGCTTTGTTTCCTTCAACTTTCGGAGTTCTGTGAATAGCTGGATATCCGGTGTTATTCTGTCTCATTGTCCGGAGTGAACGGTATTGCTCTTGAGACCGGAGTGGCCTTCTGCCTTCAACATCTGGAGTTCTGTGCAGAGGATCTGTAAAACGCTGGATACGTTCTGAAGTTGATAAGGAGTTGATTGTTCCTTTTCCGGAGTTCTAAGTTCCGGAGTGCTTTTGGACGGAATGATTAAGTCAGTTAATTCCGGAGTGCATCATTTTGCCGGAGTGCATGTGAGTTAGTTGATTCCGGAGTGCTCTGCTGCCTTGGTGCTCGTTTGTGGCCTTGCGAGTGCATCTTGCCGGGTTGCTGGAGTGTAAGGAGTCACCGGACGGTGTGCTTCTGGACGGCGTGACATTGGCTGGAGTCCTTTATAAAACCAGTGTTCTTGATGGACGGAGTGTTTCATGTCCTCCTTGGACGGAGTGGATCTGCTTCCTTATCCGGAGTACATTGATTTCCAGAGTGCATTTGGACGAAGTGTGTCTTGCTCTTAATGGACGGAGTAAATGGCTCTTGTCGGAGTGTTTCATTTCCGGAGCTGTTTGTCCCTTATCCGGAGTGCCTTGTTCAGGAGTGCTTTTGGACGGAATGTGGTCCTATGGACGGAGTGCAATATATCAGGACGGAGTGCCGTATTGTATTCTAAATGCCGGAGTGGCATGGTTGGGACGGAGTGCATTTGCCTGCTCCATTCTTTACTTGGAATGCGCATGAATACCGGACAGCATTGGTCGGACTGCTGGGGCGGAGCGATGCAAAGTCCGGAGTGGAAATTTCCGGACTGCATTATGCGGAGAGTATTTTTCTGGACTGGTTTGGGCCGGAGTGCAAATTGCCGGTGTGAACTTTTGCCGAAGTGCGCCTGGAATGTGCATGAATCTGGAGTGCTCTGAATTCGGAGTGAACTGGACGAAGTGTTTGGGACAGAGTGTCGCAGGACGGAGTACTTGGGACGGAGTGGTGCAGAATCCGGAGTGGAAACTTCCGGAGTGCATTTGCGGAGTGATTTTCCGATGTGCTTCTGGCCGGAGTGCAAAGTGACGGAGTGTTCTTATGCCGGAGTGCGTGTTTGGTCCGGAGTGCTTCTTACCTGTGGCGGGAGTGCAATGGGCCGGATTGATCTTGCGCCGGAGTGAGTTTTGGTTACTGGGGGTTATGTGGCGACTCCCCTACGGGTTGTGATGTATTTTTTTTTCACTTGATTGTGTAGAAAGTTGGCCTCTTAGAAGTTGTTATGTACTTTTGAAAGTACTAGATGCTCGGGGTATGCCCCAGCAGTGTGTGTTTTATCCCCTAGTCAAAATACTCGGCGATAAAACATCATATTTGTAATTTTTTATCCCATTAATCCAAAATACTTGCTTACCAAAAAAAAGTGTTCTTTTGGATTAGGTGTCGACCACTCTGTTTGTAGGGGGGTTTGCTTAGCTGATTCGTTCGTCCTCTTGCTAGTTTGGCAAGCTGAAGAGTGTTTGATGCTGATGCGTTGCTGTGGTCCAAGCATTGTTTGCTGGTGCGGTGATGGTTCTGCTCCTGAGTTGCTAATCTAGTTTTCTGCTGAGGTCTACGTGGATCTGAAGCTATGGACGGATTGGCTGCTTGTTTAGTTTGTGGTTGGTTTAACTTACAGAGGGTGCTGGTCAGCCCTCTGTTTAGGTTGGTTTGCAGAAGTTGCTGCTGCTGGTTTGTTGGAATTTTGGCTGATGATCTTCTCTTGTTGATCAAAGCTAAATTCCTGATGTTCTTGCAGTTGTCATGGGCTGCTGTTGTGAGGTGATTACCTCCACAACCAACTACCCGTTGCTGCTGGATTGCTGCTATTTTGGCTGGTTGCAGTTTTGGCTAGAGGTGGCTGAACTACTTTGCTATCGGCAGTTCCATTTTGCTGATGGATGGTGCGCCTGGTTCTCAGGCTTTGGTTCATCAAATGCAGCTGGAATGGCCTGTGATGGTTTGGAGCTCCACTTCGGTTGATGCTGAAACTATGCAGAATGCTGGTTGCTAGCAACACCATGATTCACTGCTGAAGGGTGATGTAGAGCTATTGAAGCTTTTGCCGAAGTTGCTGTGTGATGTCGAGCTGCAGCTGGATGATATTGCACAGGGAGAATTCTGTTACCAGGAGGGCATGCTCTTGTGTTTTAATATGTGGAGAGATTTACATTGATGCCTTGGAGTTGCTTCTGAGGATGGATTTGCAGAGGGAGCAGATCCCCTTTGGTGCTACTGTCTGTTGTTGTGGCTGGTTTCCCGGTTTGGATTCACCAAGTGGAGCTGTGACGGCCCTTGGCTGGCATGAAGTTCCATTCTGGCGATGTTGCTGAAGTAGTTGGTGACTTGATTTATACCTGTTGCCTCTTTTGGTACTGCCCATGGATTGGCATGGTTGTCTAGGAATTGCTTTACTGATGTTGGAGCATTTTGATTGTATTGAGTGATTACTAGCATTTTTGCTTCTCTGTTGATTTTATTCGTTGTATCAATGTGCTCGGGGCATGCCCGAGCGTTTATGGTTTATCCCCAAGTCGGTAAAACACTTGGACATAAACCATTACTTGTAAAATTTTTCTCCCATTAATCCAAATCACTTACTTACCAAAAAAAAAAAAACAATCAAGAAAATTATCTTCATAGCCCTGATTAATAATTCGGGGATCCCCCATATCAGAATGGAGAGAAACCGAAGGGGCCAAAACCTTGACAGAATGCTGGGAAGGGGGACCCTCGGAATCCAATGAGGGGCAATGGCTAGCATTGTCATCAGCAACAATTGGTGGCTCCACCGAGAGGCCACCAGCATCCTCACTAGGGAGAGGAATGGAGGAAACAGAATGAACAGATACATCGCTAGTGTCATGGAGCCTAACACTATCCATTTGATAACAATCGACTGGAGCATTAACTAAAGGCTTAGAAGAACCAGTGAGTTTATTGACCTTCTTGGACAAACAATTTGCTTCCAAATGACCAATCTGGTTGCAACGAGCACACCGAGTGGGCTTCCAGCTATAAACCACCTTCACCATCGTAATTACTTCAGACTCAGGACAAGCTTGAACCGCAATGGAACTGGGAAACGGTCCATCCACACCAACCTCCACACAAATCCTTGCAAAGGAAAGGTTTTCCATACGGCCAGTCCTGGGATCGATCTGTAGAGGGTTCCCAATCGCACTGGCCACCCAGCACAGACCAGCAGTGGTCCACAACTCAAGCGGAATGTTTGACATCTTGATCCAGATTGGGAAACGCTTATGCTCCTCTCTTGTCAGTTCCATTCCAGGCGACCAACGCTTAAGGAAGATAGCCTTACCAGAGAACGTCCAAGGTCCGGCGCACAAGCATTTCGACAACATCTCTTCATATGGGAACCGAAAGAAGAAAAATCCTCCATCGTTTCCAACAATCTGCTTGAGATCGAAGCGTGCCCATAATTTCAAGGCAACGGACTTGACAGCCATGAAATGGGGAGGTGTGTTTAGAAAATATCCTGCCAAGGTGTGACCCCAGAAGGAATTACCTTGCCCAATGACTTCAGGCGGTGGAGACAGAGCACCGTCGGAGGACTTAGATTTATGGGGAGGGAAGAACTTCAACTCTGAGCACTGCCCAGAGCCGTCCTTCTTGACAATATCGGCCCAGGAGTGGGAATGAACAACGTCGTTAACGGATGAGTCAACAGCAATCTTCGGGTTCGAATGGGTTTCAAAAATAAGGGGCTTATTTTGAGGCTGGGTCGAGATGGGAATCGCAACAGACGGGACGAAGATCAGTGGGGAGGAAGGAGGGAGATGGATGGGGGAGGCGGGCACCGGAGGAGGAGCAGGAGAGTCGGCCATGGCCGACGACGAGCACCGTCGAAGACGGGAGGGGCGTTAGATTCGAATTTCAAATTTGAAATTTGGAAGTTAGAGAGAAGGAGGAGAACTTCTCTCTACGAACAGCAGGATCACTTGCATCCAAAAGGTCCAGTCGAGTGGATGACCATCTTGGTCCAGCCCCAAGCTCAAACCAGATTAGAAGAGGACAGCCATCAGGTGTCACCGATATCAATCCACGGTCCCAGAAAACAGCAGAGAAGAATCAGTTCATGATTTTGTTCATGGTTATGCTCGAGGTATGCCCTAACTCGTTGCTCTAATTCTAAGTTGGCAAAACACTTGGAGTTAGATCAACATTTTTGTATTTTTTATTTCATTTAATTCATTTAACTTACCAAAAAAAAGAAAGAAAACAACGGCGACTAACTCCCAGTCATGGGTCGGATTATTCTTCTCATAAATCTTCAATTGTCGAGATTCACAAGCAACTACCTTCCCATTTTGCATCAAGACACATCCGAGACCAACCTTTGAAGCATCACAATACACGCAAAACCACCAGAACCATTGGGGAGAGTCAAAATCAGTGTCGAAGTCAAACGATCTTTCAACTCTTAGAAACTTCGGTCACACTCCACCATCTATTCAAACTTCACCTCCTTCTTCATCAATTGGGTAAGTGGCAAAGCAATCCAAGAGAAATTCTTTATAAAGCGGCGATAATTACCAGCCATACCCAAAAAGCTACGAACCTCCATCACAGTCATCAATCGACTCCAACAGATCACAGCTTCCACTTTCTTCGGGTCTACCAAGACACCTCCATAAAAAATGATGTGGCCCAAGAACACAATCTCATCAAGCCAAAATTGGCACTTCTTCAGCTTCACAAACAACTTATGCTCTTGAAGGGTCTGAAGCATGATCCGCAAATGCTTCTCATGCTAAACACAACTCTTTGAATAGATTAAGATGTCGTCAATGAAGACCACAACAAATTTATCCAAGTACGGCTGAAAGACCCAGTTCATCAAATCCATAAATACAGCTAGTGCATTAGTTAACTCAAATGGTATAACAGGAAACTTATAATGATCATACCCCATCCAAAAAGCCATTTTTGCCATATCCTCCTGTTTAATTCAAAGCTCATGATATCCTGACTGAAGATCAATCTTAGAGAACACACGATTCCCTTGCAACTGATCAAAAAGATCATCAATCCACAACAACGGGTACTTATTTTTTATCATGATCTTATTCAGCTCACGATAGTCTACACATAACCTCAAGATCCTATCATTCTTCTTCTTTTTTTTTGGTAAGTAATTAATTGCATTAAATTAAAGTAAAATGTACAAAGAACTATATTTTTTTTCACCAAGTGTTTTGCCGACTTGGGAAAAGAAACATAAAAATAAGAAAACCCCTAAATCCATAACAAAAGTCATTAAGAAATAAAATTACAATAATGTTCGATTATTGTAGAGGAAAAATCCATCCGGAAGCACGAGCAGCTCATTCCACACGCAAGCCACTCCGGCTAAACGAGAGGAAAAACCACTCCGGAAATCACGTTCAAAGCACTCCGGAAAACCCACTCCGGATTTGCCTTGTTGGCCACAACTCGCGCCTGGTCACTCCGGCCCATAAGCATC
>JAODPA010067782.1:0-10448 GCA_025585075.1 Nepenthes mirabilis | reverse complement strand
ATTCCCAAAAATTTTATAATATTTTAATTTATTTTTATCACATCCGAAATACCCAAGAATCACAATTAATATTAAAATAATCCAATTGGGATCCGGAATATCACAACGGCGGTTGACCAACACTTGGCTGCTTCGGGCTGGCGTGGCTTGGCTTCTTGGGTTACCACCGATGCGGCCATGGTAATCCCATGTAGGTCATGTTCGCCAAGCACCCGGAGCAGTCGCTTGGGGCTGATGCCCCGTGCTGCATCTTCTCCCTCTTTCTTGTACATTTACTGTTGTAAATTTTATACTTTGTAAAGAAAGTTTTGATTAATAAGAAATGTAGACCTTTTTCTTCATTCTTATGTCTTATGGCATGCATTTTATCATACTGATTACTTCTTTGAATTATGATTCGTGGGCAATCTGCTCCTTTCGCGGCATCACGCCCTGCTCCGCACTTTTGAGCATGTTTGAGCACTCGCGGCCAGCTTTCAGCCATCCTTGCCCCTCGAGTCTTGGTGCAGACCATCGACGGGGGGACGCGGCAGGAGGAGACTCCTGACAGCCAAGGCTTTGGAAGTTTACACACTACAGGGGGATGTCACATCCGCCTGGCCACCTGACGTATTAACTATGCAGGAGATCAGGGGCATCGCATCATAGTGATCTGTCGTGGAAAGGCGCGATTCCTCAGCGACATTTCACGTGGAAGGGACAGATTGGCTTCCTCTTGAAGCGTCTCCTCAAAGGTTCTTTGGCTATTTAAACTCCATGATTCCCTCCAAGGGCTCCACATCTTTTGAGCTGCTTTGAGAGTGCAAGGCAAGCGCTGTTCTCGCTTCCCTTTCTTCTTTATGGAGAGATCGTCGTCCTCATCGAATCTGAGTCATCTTTCGGAGAGTTAGTGATAGACTCGCGTGCTTTGTGGGTTCGTGATGACGCCGCGCCTGTTGATATGGCCACAGGAGGTGGTGGTTCAGAGGCCACCGTTGTTGGGCCGATGAGGTTTTTGCGAGCCCCACCGGGCTTTGAGAGGGAGGGCGCGTCCACATCCTCGAGGGGCCAAAGGCCCTGGAGGGGGGATCCTGCGCTCCACCAGGTAGCCCAGGCGGTCGAGGGTTGCCAGGCCAGGGTGTAGGGTCTAATCGGGGAGGTCGAGCAGGTGAGGGCTCGAGCTGCATATTTTGAGAGAGCGTGATCCAAATCGGAGGCAAGCGCAACCAGGCTCACTGATGCCATCATGAAGGCTCGAGGTCGTATCTTGGCTATTCAGGATGAGTTCGAGCAGTTCCTGGTGCATTCTGGAGAGGAGCACGCGCAATTGGAGGCTAAGTTGAGATTGAGGCTCAGGTTGAAGGAAGTGGCTCCTGTACTGGAAAGAAGGTCCTAGGACGGCATCCGTCTCAGCCGTAGGCTAGCCAGGCTGGAGGAGCCGGACTTCCGCATCAGCATCTTGGACTCTCGAAACTCAAGCGTTCGGACTCGTGCCCATCTGAGGGAATTCATTGCTCTGGACCCCCCAGGATCTAGTGAGGATGATAATTTGTAATCTACAGCCGTCGACCGCCTTAAGCTGTAAAAAAGTTTATTAGTGAAATACATAATAAACTTCTTACTTGGCTGTGCCACTTGCTCGTACTTGCATGTTCCTTTTTCTTTTTTCTTCTTTTTTTTCTACTCCGCCACCACCGCTTCTGATGGTCACGGTCTTCGCATTAAAAGCGGGTATGACAGCGGAGACCTTGCCAGGCGGCTGAAGAGGTATTAATCGCCAGTCTGACGAGGGGCTGTGATTGCTTGACTCTTAGGGAACTATGGTGTTCCTATCGAACGGGCACGTGGCCTGATTTTCAGGTAAGGATGTCGCTTGAGTTTTCCCGCGTGTTGGCGCATCATTGCCTCTATAAATGGTGTCTCCGTGAAGTCTTTCCCTTCTATACTTTTTCATGTTCCGAGACTACAGCTCTTTCCGAAGTGAGCGAGATGGCTAAAAAGAAAGAATTCCCTTCATCTTCACGAGTTCCTAGATTGAGCAGCCACATGGTAGCCAATACGGGCTCTGTTTTGACCACAAGCACCATTGCTGTCCTAATGGTCGATTATGGCATTCTCAGGACATGTCGTACCGCGCTCTTAGCTTGTATGGTAGGGCTCACACCCCTCCAGAGGGTTCGTTACTATTTACGAGTATCATATGAGAGGGGGGCTCCGTTACCCCTAGTCGTGCATGCTGACCACCCTTGTCGAAGCCTTGGGCGTTCCGGTGGCGAGACTTCACCCGAACGCTCTCCGTTACCTGGTTTCACTGTACATCTTGCGTACATTTTGTATCTTTTGGTGTGATTGCGGCGAAGGTAATCTTTTGCTTCTCGAAGGCAGATAGTTCGATCTCCGTGTCTTCAAGAGCGGGCTTTCAATTCCGGGGGAATTCAGTGAAGAATTAGAAGAATCGTTTCTTCTTCCTGCAGGAGTCATCAGATTCAGAGCTTTCACGAGAGTGGGGCCCGAACCCATCGTTCTTTCACAAGGAGGTGTCTGACGAGGAGGTCTGGGAAATGGCGAAACTGGTCGATGACATCGGTTCCCAGATGAAGATGTTCTCTACGCAGGGTTACTACTTGACATCCAACACACTTGCTTCTGCCAAGTGGGGTCCAGCACCTAGCTGGGCCATGGCTTGCTCTTTGAAGAGGAAGCCCATGGACGTTGTGATCCTTGGATCTTTGGGGGAGGACGCTGAGGAGAGTTGCTCTCTATTGGAGTCGTCGTCGGATGAGGAGGAGGTTGAGGCCCTGCTGAAGAGGCTGAGGGAAGCCGGAGGCACTTACACCAAGAGATCACAGCGGTTGGTCGAGGGGTCCGCAATCATGCCTACAGTCCAATCCCGGGGGTAGCATCAAGCGCTGAGTCATGGGAGGGAGCCGTCGAGCCCTCACCAATTCCTGCCGTAGCGTTGGCTAAGTACGGCATTACTGCGGTGGAATTTCATTATGAAGGAGAGTCTCTGGTGGCTCCATTCGTCAATCTGAAGCCACCGGAGATGATTGTCGAGGGCGTGCGGGATGCGGAGGGCGGCACATCTTTTCTTGAGGAGTCGGAGGCTAAAATTAGGTATGAGGCTAGTTCGCCAAAGATTGGGATGACTGTAGAGACTGTTGCTGTTGGGATGGCTTGGGAGGCAGAGCCCCCATGCGTCCCCACGATATTCGATGCTCTGGGCCATCCCAGTTTTGGGGAGGCTGTGGTCAGGTGCATGGAGCCCTCGTGCTTGCTGGCGCCAAGAGGGGGAGCCAGTTGTTCGGAGGCATCTTTTGCTCAGATATGATCGTCTTAAGCTGGACATTCGTCCACGGCCTGGAGTTCTGAGAATTTCTAACCTTATTTTTCCTGCATAGGCTCCTAGTGAGGCAGATTCTTTCGACGAGCTGGCTGCTCAACTGCACAGCAGCTCTCACCATTTGCAGGAGGTTGCATAGCTCATAAGGACCAAAGTCGCTTCCCTCCAAGGGGAGAGTGAGAAACTGCAGGAAGCGAACAGGCAAATGCAGGAGGAAGTTAGATGTTTGAGGACAAACAGTGGCCAGCAGACTCGAGAGTTTGCGCTCCTGAGGCAGGAGGTCGAGCAGTTGAAGAAGACGGTCTATGATCTCAAAGACGACAATTCTCGCCTGACAAGTGACCTGATGGTGCGGCTCTCTCCTTCGGAGGTGAATCTTGTCCTGGAGACCAGATTCTGGGACGACATCCCCTTGTGTCACCGAGTTGCCTCACTCATGTTTCCTAACGTTCCAGAAGGCGTCTTCCATCCTGGCAACTCTGGGGTTCGTGATAGGTCCCGCCTAGGGGACTTTCTTGAGGAGGCACATCCATCGGACCCTCAGAAGTAGCTCTGCTTGTATATATCACTTTTTATTTCCTTCCTTCTTTGTACCACTTGTCAGCGCCTTACAAATGAATAAGAAGTCTAGTCCCCTCTTTTTTGCACGTGACGTCTTCAAATGTGATCTCTGAGATAACATTTCATGTTTATCGGCTAAGCTTGTAAAACTATTGTCGCCAAGGCCCCAATCCAACACTTTCTTGTGTTGTGCTCGTCGTCCATGGGAGGATGTCATCGCATCTTGCACGCATGATGGGAAGCTCAATCCAGTACAGTGGATGTCATCACAAGTCTTGTGGAGTCACGCTAAGGGCCAGCTGGGTTTTCAAGCCACAGTAGCCGGATTCTGGGTCTAGGCCGTTTCGCATGCTGTTCATGCATTAGGTGCTCAGCCCCCGCTCAGGGCGTCGTTGCTATCCTGTGCTCGGTCCTAGCTCACGACCATGGTAGACTGAAAGTGCTCTCTTCTTCGGGAGAAAGTCGCCGCACGCCTGCAATTCTTGCCCCCTAAGGTTTTATCGGCCGTAAGTTGGAAACTTCAAAAGCTCTCAGGCCTAATGTTTTGATCGAATGGGTTGTTGGTGCGAGGCCAGGTTGGCAGACCGCTTGGGGTCCTTCTAACACGGAGTCAAAGTCTGTACACGGCCACTACGGGGCCGTTTGGCGCGGAGCCAAGGTTTTGTGGTGGCAGCTTTCGGGCCATTTGGCATGGAGCTAAAATGTATGGGGCCGCTTGGGCCATTCGACGTGGGGTCGAGATTCTGAGGTGGCTGCCTCTGGGCCGTTCAGCGTGGAGCCAAAGGATATTGGGCCGCTTGGGCCATTTGATGCAGAGTCGAGATCCTGAGACGGCCGCTTTCGGGCCGCCTGGTGCGGAGCCAAGGATTCATTTTATGGATGGACAATAGTCCTCCTGACTTAGGGGCAATGTAGGTCGTTTTGTTTTTAGGAATGTTATGCATGCAAGCATTCACACGAATGAGAACACAAGCTAATCAGGAACAAGCAATTTTATTAAGTAAAAGCACAATGTATATACAAGCATTCCTCATGGTGTGTGTGTATGCTTTACCTGGGCCGACGTTGTGCTACAGATAGTATTTTCTGAGGTTGGCAGTGTTCCAGGTTTGTGGGACCAGCTTGCCGTTCTGGGCGCATAACTTGGACGTTCTGCTTCGGAGGATCGCTGAGATGATGAACGGGCCTTCCCAGCCGAGGAAAAGTTTGATCCTGTTTGTGACTTTTCCCGTTGCCTCTACACTCCGGAGGACCAAGGCTCCAACCTCATGCAGGCAAGCCTTTAACCCTTTATTATAGTAACATGCGATACGCTGCTAGTAGGCTGCGATCCTCAGGGGGCAGTGTCTTGAGCTTCTCGGAGAAAGTCGAGGCATTCTCTGAGTCTTTGAGAGTTCATGGCCGGATCGTAACACTCGACCCCCAGGTAGCGTAGTCCCACTTCAACGGGAACCACGGCTTCAATCCCATAGTAGAGGCTGAAGGGTGTCTCTCTGTCGGTTCCCGCGGGTGGTTTGGTGCGACCAAAGTACGAAAGGTAACTCATCAACCCACAAGCCCCCTATATCTTCTAGCTTGGTTTTCAACCAGTACAATAGTGTGCAGTTGGTGACTTCAACTTGCCCGTTTGCCTCGGGGTACGCCGCAGACGTTTGTACCAGCCTGATGCACAAGTTTGCGCAATATTTGGTGAATCATTTGCCGGTGAATTTGGTTCTATTGTCTGTCACTATGACCTCGGGAATCTCAAATCAACAGATGATGTTTTGACAGAGGAACTCTATCGCGTTCTGTTCAGTAATCCGAGCCAAAGGGACTCCTTCTACCCATTTGGTAAAGTAGTCGATACCGACGATGAGGAATTTTCTTTGTCTAGAAGCTAAAGAAAGTGGTCCAATGATGTCGAGTCCCCACTGCGCGAACGGCCAGGGGGATTGAATATTACGCAGCTCCTCGTGAGGATGTTGCGTCATGGATCCGTGGACTTGTTAGCTTTCACATTTCTTCACGAACTCCAAAGCGTCTTACTTCATCGTGGGCCAGAAGAGACCCTGCCGCATGATCTTGGACACGAAGTTCTTCCCTCCGACGTGCGAGTCACATATGCTAAGGTGGACTTCACTCATGGCGTACTTAGCCTCCTCAGGGGTCAGACACTTTAGATAGGGAGTGGAATACCCTTGCCTATATAGCCTCCCATTGAGGATCATGTACCAGCCTGCTATCCAACTGATCCGTTTGGCCTCATTGGTATTTTTGGGTAGCGTTTCGTCCGTCAGATACTTCTGATATGGGGTCATCCAGTTGTCAACCTCATCAACTCGCAGCACCTCCTGGTCTAAGACACCAATACTGGGTACAGCCAGGGTTTCTCGCAGGTCCCTGGGGTATTGCTTCGGAGATCCTGCAGCTACATCTCCAGCTAACCGATTTGCTTTCCAGTTTTCTTCTCTAGGCACGTGTTCAATCTTGGAGTGCTTGAAGTCTTGGATATGGGCCTTGGCTTTTGTTAGGTACTTTGCAAGTTACTGGTTTGACGCCTCAAAGGTTTCCTTCATTTGGTTGACCACAGGCTCCAAGTGACTACACACGACCAGCGACTTGGCGAAGCATTCCTTTGCTAAGCGAAGTCCTGTCAAGAAGGCTTTGTACTCAGTCATGTTATTAGTGATAGGGAAGGTTAGCGTAACGGAGTACTTGATCTCCGCGTCGTCCGGGGTCCAGAGGACAACTCCGGCACCGCTACTTGTCTAGGTTGATGACCCATCCACATTCAAGATCCATGTTGGGATGTCGGGAGTGTCCACACCTTCCAGTCTGTGAGGGTCGTCTAGAGCCGGGGTTGCCATTTTGACGATGAAATCCGCCGAGGCTTGACACTTGAGGGTCGGTCGCGATCGGAACTGCACGTCAAACTCTCCCAACTCTACAGCCTACTTGACTTGCCGTCCGAAGGTCTCCGGCTTCTGTAGGATCAACATCAGAGATTGGTCTGTCAGTACGACAATCCTGTGAGTTTGGAAATAGGGCCGTAGCTTTTATACTGAATAGATGAGTGTCAATGCGATCCTTTCCGCATGCGGGTAGCGGGTTTTTGCATCCGTCAGTATCTGGCTCACGTAGTACACTGGTCATTGTGCTCCTTCGTGCTCCCTGACTAGCACGGAGTTGAGCGCCGTGTCTGACATGGCTAGAAAGAAGTATAGGTCTTTGCCCGCGCTTGGCGAGTTCAGGAGAGGTGGGTTGACGAGGTATGCCTTTAGCTCTTTGAAAGCTTCCTCACATTCCTCTGTCCACCAGAATCCAGACAATTTCATCCCTCGAAGTGCTCTAAACAAGGGCAAGTATTTTTCTGCAGACTTGGCCAGGAATTGTGAGAGAGCCGCCAGTCGTCCTGAGAGTTTCTGCACCTCTTTTACTGCCCGCGGAGGGTTCATGTCGAGAATGGCCCTGATTTTCTCAGGGATTGCTTCTATACCGCGTTGTCACACGATAAAGCCTAGGAACTTTCTGGACGTCACTCCGATTGCGCATTTGGCAGGGTTGAGCTTCATCCTTTGTGTGCGGAGGACCTGGAAGGTTTCTTCCAGATCCCGGATGTGGCTGTCGGCTTCTTGGAAGGATTGAGGGCGCTGGTGCAATAGGTGCTTGAAGAAACCTCCTGTTGCCAACGTTGCGGCGAAGGCGTTGAGCATTAGCTCGTCATCTGTCCTCTGGTGAAGGCGGACCAGGTGCCACAGTTGCTTTTTCTCTTTCTGGCTGGAGGCGAACTGGCTCGGGAAGCTGTCCGCAAGTTCATCAAATGAGCGGATGGAGTTCGGAGGGAGGTCATGAAACCAAAGCAGCGCATCCCCCTGAGGGTGACGGGAAAATACTGGCACATCATGGCCTCGCTTGCTCCTTAGAGAGACACGTGAGTACGAAAGTAGTTGAAGTGGTCCATCCGGTCCTTGCTCCCGTCGTATCCTTCCGGTTCGGGCATCTTGAACTTGCAAAGGAGCGGTTGAGTCCGAAAATCCATGGCAAAGGGTGATCTTTGCAAGTCCACCGAGGACCAGGTGGGTCTTTCCTTGTCCAGGAGATCCTAGAGCACCCTCACCTTTTCCTCCATCGGTGGGCCGGACTCGCTTCTCCTTGCATTAATGAGGCCGTGGAGCTCCGTGTGACCCTGCTGGTGTTGGTGAATTTGTTGGTTGTGGCGGCTTTCCTCGCAGAGCAGCCGCACTCTGTCGGAATCTGTGGCTGTTGCCCCCCTTTTGCCGCAGGAATTATGGGGGTTACGCTGCTCTGGGTTTTCCTCATGCTCGTCCTGGCTGGGGTGGCTTCTAGCCACGGAGTGGGCCCTGCTGCCGGAGGCCGCCGGGGCCTCGGCTTCATCAGGCCGTTCTGATCTTCCCCTGGGGGCTCCTGCGCGATGCCTTCTTTGCCTAGAGGATGACGCCTGAGATACCGGAGGAGCAGTCCCCATCCATGGTGTGCTCATTCTGTTGTAGAGGGCTTCGATCATCAGCTTCATGTTGCCCATGTCCACTGCTAAGCGGTGGATGTCAGGCTCCGGACGGACATTTGCACGGCTACCCACTGTGGGGCCATCACCGCAGACGATTGCATCTCTTGTTGGGGCATTCGCTTGTGCTCTCGTGTTTACCATCTTGCTGTGAAAGATTTAGTCTGAGAAGGAGACGTTAAAATTTTTGTCTTCTTGCCACAAACGGCATCAATGTTGCGTCCCGGGTCCTTAATTGTCATACAGATTAGAGAGCTTTCAGATTTCTCGTCGTCTAGAGGCAGTCTCGAGCATGTCTGGTCTCTATCTCTATTAACCTGGGACCTATATAATACAACTAACACATAGGAACTCAGAGGTTCGGCAGAATTTCTCTCACCGAAAGTACTCCGACACTCAAGTCAGCAACCTTCCATAATAAATAGAAAGGGAAGCACACGCTTAGAGGTGTGCAGGATTATGCTGTGAACATGTAGGAAGTGCGTGAATGCCGTAATGGGAGATTGGTGAGCGGATGGTGGGAGGCCTCGCTCCCAGAGTGCATCGCAGTGGATGGCTAACTGTAATGGCCTGTTTTTGGTTGGAGGAAAGCGGGAGCTGGTGATGTCGTTGAGAGCTTGCGCATGCAGGAACGTGTGTCTCAGTGCCTGACTTTGATTTTCTCGCACGTGAGTTGGTCGAATTGATCCAAATCGGAGCATCAAAATTGCGGACCCTCTCTCCTGTAAGCAAGGAGAGGATTTAAGGTCCCTGTGCCTGGAGTCCTTGGAGCGAGAATCCCCCCAACAGGGATCCGTTGGCCGCTGACAGTTGGTGGCAATCGTCGTTGCGTCAGTTGTTGGCTTGTGGTGGTAGGCAGACCACCGGATGTCACAAGTCATGCTTGGTTGGCCTCTTGCACAGGGATTGGCTAAGGAGCTCCAGGCTACGACGTGAGCCACGGTTGGCAGCGCTGACTTTCTCCCCATTGGCTCGCTTCCTCTGCGCCACCTCTGTTGTCCGTCAGCCGCATTAACGGGTTGCAGGCGATTCCCATTGGCTGAGGATGCGAGCCGCCGCGTAGGTCGCTCGGGATGTTGGATTGGATCTGCCGCATGGGCCTTTACTCCGTGGGTTGGGCTTGGAATTCTTCTTGGGCCTTGAATATCTGACCCAACAATCAGATTTATAATATAAAGTAAAAGATAAGTCTGAAAATATAATCGAATATCCAAAATATATATGTATCAAAACTGATATTAAATTTCTAAAAAAATTTAGAATATAAAAAGTCTTTTCTAAATATAAAGTAAAATCACTGCTCAAAATTAAATTGTATGTTCTGATTGCTTTCATATGTGAACGCATCATGTTTTCGGAAAAGATACTTTATTATTTTTTCACTCGCTTCTTTAAATTTTGCAAGCCCTATAAGAAATTTAAAATGTGAATTATAGAGTCAGAATTAATCCACCATGTATCATGAAAAATATTAATCGTATCAGATTCACAATAAATAAATGAGGATGGATTACCTTTCTTCTTAAGCCAATTTTAATATTTAACACAATTCTTCTTGATGTGTCCCTCCTTTTAACAAAAGAAGCACCTGGATTATTTCTTAATGTTAGATTGATGAGGTATTTTACCTTTTTTTTTTCTTTTTAAATTGAGACTTATTTTTTACTTCTTTAACCATAAATACACTTTCACCTTATTTTATTACAAGCATTCCTTTCTCTTGAGTATATATAATTATAAGTTTATTAATTGATCATTTATCATTATGTGTATTATAAGAGATTTTAAAGGGTCCATATTATGGTAGAAGTGTATTCAAAATATAGCGTAGAAGAAAAGATTCGGACATATTTATCTCAAAATTCTTTAATTGAGCCACTATATCCCTCATTTGTATAATATATTCACGCACACTTTTAACACTAGTGAACTTTAGAGATAAAAATTTTATAATTAAGGTATTGACAAGTACTTTATCTGAAATTTTAAATTGTTCATCGATAACTTTCATTAAACCCCACACATTATTATACTGATCGACAGTGTAATACCCTGATA
>JAODPA010067781.1:0-24168 GCA_025585075.1 Nepenthes mirabilis | reverse complement strand
ATAAATATAAATTTTTAAACAAACACACTAAAAATTTTAAAAAATCAATTAACTAATCTTATTTGGTTCATAGACAGACCCGATTAAGACTTTTGATCCAAATATTTGGACCTTATCCAACTCAGCCCGCTTTATTAGTCATAAATGTTGCTCCAAAGCAACCTGTATCGGCCCAAATCTGATTTTGATAATGCCCATTCCCTAAGCTACCATGGAGCAAGCTTTTTCCCACAAACAATATTGGAAAAAAATAATCTTTGAGAATTAGTCTATGGATTAAAAAACATTTAAATATAAGACTTTAATACATGATACGTTACTTTCCTTAAGACATCATTCACCACTATAAATACAAACGGGTTCATACAAATCGTCTCAAAAATATAATTAAACTATATTAAACTATTGCATTAACGAAATCAAACCCGATATCTCCAACAAAGATAAAATTGCCCAGGCATTATTGATTATTTCCTGCAATAAAAATAATTAACAAGAATAATATCATTATTTATAAATTTTCCTTTCTCATATTTTTCTTGTGTTTTCTGTTCTTTCTGAAAACCACTCACCAATATAATTTTTACAGAGAAATGGTGAGAGGATATGTCTGTCCGAAACAGGAGGTTTCTCCTTGGCATGACAATTTCCAAAGCTTCTATGGAGGCACACCCATTTGAATAATCTCATTTGTTTGAATGATCACACCAGTCAAATAAGCATCCAACAAACAGTGCCATACATAAATCAAATAAGATCACAGGCCACTGCGGCCTGAGATGTGATGATTATAAGAGAGAGTAGGGAGAAGAAACGGTTCAACGACCAGATAATAATGAACAGAAGAGCAGCTACTGCACTCTGTTAGTGCAAGTCATAATAGCAGACTTCATTTCTTCTTTGTCCAAGGAAGCCTGCACCATCACCTGCACACAACAAACAACTTATCAGCATCAGCAGGTTCTTGAGGAGATGGCAAAGCAAATAAGAATTCCACACTGTCAGGCAAAAAATGGACTGCAATAATTGACAGAACAAGGAAAAGGCACGGCCTTCTAGATCCATTTCGTTGATGGAAATGGAAGGAATGGGAATGAGTTGGTACAATAGTTCAATGAATGAAAATATTGATATTAAGATAATATATATTGATATCAAATATATCGAATGAAAAAAAAAAACTTCTAAAAATTATAAGCTGACAAATTCATATCGACCAATATATTAGCTAAATATCGGATGTATAGCTTTACAGAAACATATCGCAATATTGTCTCGGTATCAAAAAATATGTAAAGAAATTATGGTTTAACAATCTCCACTGCCATCATTCCAATTCCTCCATTTTTTATATCTCTATCCCCTAGTACACACCGAGCCCTATTTACATGACTAGCACGAGTACGAATGGAGTTCTCAAAGGATGGGTTTTTGCCACTAATTTCCATTGGGTAGATATGCAAAGGGAGTCCAAGTAATCATACTTTCTTATCCTTTATGATTAAGACGAGCACAAAAAGAAGTTTTCTGAAGATGGGTTTTGGCCAATCCTTCTATACCCATTTTACTATTTAAAGTTTCAAATACGACTTTGAAACAATTGACAGAAGTCCTGCAAAATGATTGGATATTGAGCAATTTCGATCTACCACGATGGTCTCTCCCTGTAATGGCCAGTGAACCAATATGATGAATCAATCGAGAAGCACGCCTGTGTAATCAGTCTAGCAAGTGTCCAAAACAAATGACGAAGAAATGATCATTGTCGAGTAATACGTACAAACTATAATAAGGGGTACATGGTACATTCACCTCTTGCACTTTGTTTCCGGACCGAGCCAGTAATTTGTATTGATTCTCAAATGTAGATGCCATATAAACCTGTAAGTATATATATTGCATTCGGAAGAGATTAAGAACATGAGTCACGCATGAAAGATAGAAAACTCTGGTTCATCACAACTGATAATAAGCAGCAGAGACTTGAAAGATTCTAAGAGCATTAGTGGAAATATATTTATTAGCGTAGAAAAGAAAATTAGAAAGACGAGCAGTAACAAAAATTGAAAAGGAAAATTCAGGAAACTAGAAAGTTGGCACATCGGCAACCCTAACTGTACAAATAGGGAATAACATATTAAAAAAATAACAGCAAATTGAACCTAACATTCATCATAAGCAGAAAAGTGATGTATGCTGCAAAGAAAGGGAGTAAAACAATGGATATGCAATACTGTGATTTATCACCAAACAGTACAGATTATTAAAAGAACCGAATACACTTCACACATGGAATGTATAAAATGAAATACAGTACGAGAAATTCTGATTTGGGTCATAACCTAGGCAGAACCAATAAGACATCAGAACAAACACAAGATGAAAGAAAGATTGGACTACACCATTGAAGCATTGATCTTAACCGTTAAATCGACGCATTCATTCATAATTCATGACAAAATCATCTTCAACTAAGTCGAATGTCCCCTAACATAGAATATTGCATACCTGAAATGTTGGAGCTAAACCAGGGCTCAAGAAAAAACGGCCCTTTGATACATTATGAACTCCTTCAATCTCTTGCAACTCTTTAATAAGTGAATCCACATCAGCCCACTGGTTCAAATTTTAATTCACATGGTTTAGGATGGGGCATAGAAACAGTATAAACATATGAGTAAAATGACACTTAGGGCAAGTCTTTGTGCAACAACAATATTGTCCCATTGTGACTTGAAAGGTCACGAATTCAAATTACAAAAACAGCCTCTCTAAAATGTAAGGATAAGGTTGCATATACTAACCCTCCCCATACCTCGATGTGGAAGGCTCATACACTAGGTAAGCAAGTCTTTCTTTTTTTTTTTTTTTGCTGGCCAGAGTTTTATCAATAGGATAGAATCCATCATGAAAATGTTTCAGTCTCCCAATTTAATGAAGTGGCTCAAACCTCTGGATGATGCTCAATTGGCAAGCGTGCACACACAACAGAAACAGAAACGGCAAAAAAAGTCAACAGCTACAGACTTCTTCTTATTGGACCCCACAACCAAGAGGAGAGAGAGAGGGACCTCATAATCTGTTTGTGAGGCTTCCAACGTCCCATTCAAAGCATTGTGATGCCCAACTATACACTCCAATGCCCCAATCAGTGGATCTGGCTGCCACACAAAAAGAGTAAGACAGATCTTATGGCACTCACTAAAACTTATCTTTGCAATTGAAATTAACTGGTTAACTAAGGACGATGAAATACAGTTAACTCCTTTAAGGACAAGAAAATGCGGTCAAGTGCAAAATCCAGTTGGTGAACTTTGGCCTCCACAATCTGCAATGAAAAATATTCTCTTCAGAGCTTGAACACAATCAGACAGAATCAGCTAGGAATCAACAATGCCTGGATAAATTTAATATATACATAGACTGGACTATATGACAATTCCCGTCATGTTAATCATCTATGGAAGAACTGTTGGGCACGAAATTCAAGCCTCTATAAGGCAAGATCAACAAAATGCACCATCCTCTCCTCACCTATTTAGACCCTTCTAAATAGGGTTCAATGTATTCAACATATAAGCATAATCTATTGCCTCCTATTCCTCTGCAGGAGATGATATTTAAGCTGTGTAACAATGCCTGCAAAAAACAAAAGACAATTACCTGGCCAATTTTGAAGAATGATGCAGGGTTCACAGTCACATCCCATGATATTTCAGTCTGGTGTATGAGTGCAGGTACTCCTTCAACCTATGAAATATATGTGTATACAGTATCAATCTGAATGCAAAATAATGCTGTACTTTCTATGCTTCTTTCATAGAGAGATATAACAATGAAGCGCAAGACAAAACAGGCATTCGGCCAAAATGAGATGCAGCACCAGCAGTCATTGGTTCATCATTTTGAAGTGTCACTGAAGTTATCTGGACTATCCTACATGAAGCTGATTGGCCACAGAGAAATAATCACATGCAGTACCCTTTACCTCACCTCAACAAAAATGCCAAAAAAGGTTATCTTCTTGATGCTGCATTTCACCACATCTCCAATGCTAAGCTTTGCCTGCAATAAGTCTCTGTAAGAGCTTGACAAAAATATTCTACAATGACACTAACATACAGAAATCTACAATCTACGATGTCAACATTAACAAAGCCCTAAGTTTAATTGTGTAGTCATCAATATGAGCTCCATTAGGTCATCGGGAAGAGAAGTTATCCGGTCATTGTCGCCTCCCAGCCACAGACACAGGAAAATATCTCGGCTGATGCCACATAACAGAAAGGTTGAATAATATTAAACAAGATTATTCAGGACAACACATTATCAAAATACTGAGTGCATGAGGCCCCAAGTCTGGGGACGGTCAGATGTATGTATCCTTATCACTGCATTATAGAGAAGTGGTTTCCATGGTTAAGACAACACACTAAATCCTCAAAATTACACATAGAATTTAGGTTGCTATGGAGATCATACTACATGATTACTTTCTAATGACTCCTCCATTAATACAAGATTCTATTGGCAAACCATCCAAGTTTACATAGCTTTAAGACAACAGTGAACTAGGTAACAAATTCAACGAACATACACAAAGGTACTAATATTGTGCGTGGCAACATCAGCCAAATCCATTATATGAGAATCAGCTTCTCCCTTCCATATACAAATCAAAAGAATTTCATCTTTGTATTCAACAAATTGTACATGAAGGATTTGACCTAAAAGTTGCAGGAAATGTCAGTGGTTCTGTAAACTAATTTACCTATTTCAAATTACATGCTAGATCAGCAATTGCATCATATCACACAACAGTCCTAAGCAATAAAAAAGGCAAAATGATCAGTGTCCAATAAAAAGCTAAACAAAAGCTTTTTACCATGAGATTTCTTTTTTTCTCAACTGTCTCATCCTTCTCCTTTTGCCTCGTGGAGAAAATAAGCTTTCTGGATTTTTTGTCGGCCAACAAAATATTCACTTTGATTCGCTGCAAACATGCAAGTCTTCGTTATAACGATTAAAAATAACAAATATTAATATTCTAGCTTTTTAAATAAGCATGTCTGAACCTGACCGACAAACGACGACAGGAACCGGATCTTCTCTTGTTCATATATTCTGAAAAGGTCTTCTACTTCCATATCTGCTGTAACTTCGACCACGGTACTTTGACTATTTTCTGGGTTCAATTGTGATTGATGAGAAGCATTCTTATATGGAACCTCATAACTTCCAATAATGCCCAACTTTTGCCTGTACTTAGATGGATCTAATCCCTTCTTCCTCAGCCATGACTCAAAAGCTAAGAACTTCCATTTGGCTGCCAGGTTACGATATGGTAAAAACCCTATCAGCGACCCAAAAGACACCTGAAATGGATGCATAAGCAGACTGATATGAATTCAAAGAAGACAATGAGAAGTAACCTGCTCAAATTAGAATTGCAACCACAGCAAAAGTTAAATCTATCAGGAATAGATTCAACTGATGCATCCTTTTTTTGGTTAGCAACTAATACATCCTTACAGCAAAGCCTCTGGTGCTGCAGCTAATAATCTCCACTTCTTTTCGATCTCCAGACTTGACGAGCATCTCTGCCCTTGCCCAGTCAGTGTCTTCAAGTTCCTACAACCATGGAATATTCAGAGCTTGTGATCACACATGATCAATTACACCAAATAAGTGGATGAAAGGGTCCCTACCATCAAAGGTGATGACGAAAAAGAACTCTCTATCTCACCATCACCACCAAGACTTTCAGGAAGTGTGGAAACTGTACGTAGTCCACTAGGATTTGTCACAGCTTTCACTGACTGGTCTAATCTATTATACAACCACCAACAGGGAGAGATATGAGCAACATAAGATTTAAATACTAAAAGGGGCCCACTGCACCATACTTCCCACATTGCGGGATTTAGGGGGTCCAATAAACATTGCCTTATTCTTACGACAAAAAAAAATTGTTTACGTGGTTTGCACATGTGACCTTAGTCACAATAGATCCATCTTACCATAGCATCAAGGTTCAGCCACTTAGAAACAAAAGACTTAAAGACTGCAAGTAAAAATTATTACCACAATATTAATACCTTCTGGGTTTTCCTTGGAGTGCAGCTTCGGCAGAGTAATCAGAAGAAACCACTTCTAAAGCTGGAGGGTTACTAACTTCATTTTCCTTCTCAGAAGAAACTGTATCGGTCTGCTCAACCACCTGCATTGCTTGAAAAGACACAATAGGCAGCATCGAAATCCTTTGTCTGACAACACCACTTCAGAGTAAATACACCAAAAACAAAAGGCATTGTGTTACCTACTTCAGAGCTCTGCTCTATCTTTTGATGAATGGAACTCAAATAATCATTGGATTCTGAAAATCCTCCAAGACAATTTTCCATCACAGATGTTCCACTAGACTCAGGTGCATGACCGGAATTGTTTTCAATTGCATTCTTGTTATAAATTGGCTTGGGCTTCTCCAACATTGTGACTTTACTAGAGCTTTGGCTTGCTTGTTTTACCTGGCTTTCAGAATATTCATCATAAATGTTTGATTTTGCATCAGCAACTCCAGTGGGCATTGTTGAATTCATCAAATTGTTTTCCTCCACACCATCAGCAACTTTGATTTCAACATTGCTGGAGCTGTCTTGCTTTTTGTCAACATTCTCATTGAGACTAATAGGTTCAGGCTTTTTCAACAATGTCATACCACTAAATTTTTCCTTCACTGGTTCTGTCCTCATCTTCAATGACAGATTCGGTTTAATCTTCATCCTCAATGAAGTCCCTGTCTCATCACCGTTCTCAATAAACATGCTTGGTTTCCGCAAAATAACATTTGGAACAATAGATTTAGTGCTACTTTGTGATTTACTCTCAACTGATTCACCAGATTTCTTTACACTCGCAGGTATTACATCGTTGTCATTCCCAACTTTCATCCCCCCTTTTGGCACTGGTCGCACCAAATTCAATCCATTTGCCGACTTTCCTTTCCTAGGCACATCAAATGGAACCTCCTTCACTTCTACAATTTCACCCTTGTTTTTGTGAAAGTTCTTTTCAATTTCTAAGTAAGAGGCATCCGGATTTGCTTTCCTACCCTTTATCTGCATCATTCGGTGCGTACATAAGGAAAATAAATCCAAGTAGTAAATGAAATACAACTATGCAAGTTTGTTAAAACGTAAGAAAAATCCATGAATTAATTGCGAAGCTAGCATGGAGCTCTAACATGGTGCATACCTAAAACTTTCCACAAAAGGTGATCAGTATAAAACATAGCAAGCTACATCGCACTTCAGAAGAACAGTAACACGATGACAAATCAATTAAGAAAAGGAATAGAACATGAAAACAGCAACCAAATCTAGGAGAATCAGCAAAATTAACCTTGGCTAAGGTGAGTTTAGGGTCTTCTCCGAGCATTTGACCAAACTTGAGTTCCATAAGGTCCCATTGATTGAGCTTATTATCATCATTATCCTTGGAGGCAAGAACAGTAATTTTTTTAGGTTTTCCAGGAGGAAAACATATCTTCGTTCTTGGTTTAGTTACGGAGGAAGGAAAGAGACATGGACGTATAGTAGATGGTGTAATCTGTGATGTCTCCATATTTGGAAAATCAAAATCGAAAGACAATAAATTTGAAGGTTTTGAAACGCATTTGAGTTCCTGAAGTTGTGGGATCAGATGATCGGCAGCAGAGTAAGGATGGACGCTGTCAAACGGGAATGGATAGGGGGAATGAAATTATCCCTACTCTTCAACGTGGCAATTTGTGATTTGTAAGGAAAATAAAGCTGAGATTGGTAGCCTCTGTTAGGGATCGGCAGACAATTTCGATAAACCGAGAAATGAGAATTGACGATGACTATATACAGAAGATAAATAATAATCACTTAATANACCATCATTGGATTAAGAATAATCCAATGATGGATATTGGCAAAGCAGGATCCTGCTTCTCCCCCTAATCCAGGAGGGATACGATGGAAGAAGAAGAAGAGGAAAGAGGGAAAAAGAGGAAAGAAAGAAAAGGGGAAGGAGGAGAGGAGAGAAGAAAAAAGGGGAAACGGCGCGCGCGAAGGCTGCGGCGAGAAGGAAGGAAAGTAATCGACGCCCAACTGGAAATCAGTGAGACTCTAGACGCGTTAAAGGAAGAGGAAAAGAAAAAGGGAGCAGCAGCAGAGCAAAGTCGCCGCTGCCGTCGTCGACCGGTGCCGGAGGGAGGGTCGCAGTGACTGCTCAAAGCTGTCGCCGTCGTTAATCCGCGCCATTGCTACAGTATGAATCAGGCAAGTTGATTTGAGTTTCTTGCAAGTAATCCTCCATTTTTGCAAGTAAAATCCCACTTTTCTGCAAGTAATATTTCCCTTCTTCTCATTGATGATAATTTGCTTGTTTTTGCGCTGTGGCTTGTGGGAAATTAATTATATTTTAGTCGAAAATTGAGAAATCGGGGAAACAGGTACTTAGTTCTGGACAGTGGAAAATGATTTGTTTCGAGTGGTTTACGCTGAATTGGGGCACGATAACTTGTGGATTTATGCTAAGAAATTTCTTGATTTTGGAAAGTTGGATTTTTTTTTATTGTTCATTGAGAATTTGAGGAGCTGCGAATGAATAGAGCTGGAAGTGGAAGTGGAGAGGGTGTGATTCAGAACCCGGTTGCTAAATGGGTGGTATGTAATACATTGTGTGGGTGTGGATTTATAATTATACGGATAAGGGTGTGTATAACCATACGTAAGTATGCTGATGGCATGGGTATGAACATGCTATGCGTGTGTATTGCCTTCTGTGTATGTGTATAGCTGAGTGTGAATCAGTGTGTGTACAGTGTGTATAGTGGCAGAGTGAGAGGAAGAGATCAGCCGTGAGAGTGTGATGTACATTCTATTTTCAGTTTATTCTATTCTTTAAGAATAACTATTCTATTCATACTTTATTTTAGTCTGGTAATTAAACGTACCATACCATCAAATAGTCTTTTATATTTATTTTAATTAACTTTGAAAAGACCTTTTTTTTAACCAGAAAAATCAGTACAAATATGAATAAATATTAATAGATTTGCCCCTCAAGATTGCATAAACCCTAACCTCTGCTATCTTCCTATTAGAACTTCTGATAGCTCAACAATGGCAAAGAAAGCAATCAGTGGGAAGAGCAATACCAAGAAGAAGAAGGGAGTGAAAAAAGCAGGTCCAAATGCTGTATGGAAAAAATTGAAACCTCAGAAGGAAAACCCTTTTGAAACCATTTGGTCTCGTCGTAAATTCGACATTCTTGGCAAAAAACGCAAAGGCGAAGAACGTCGTATTGGCTTGGCTCGCTCTCTCGCCATCGAAAAGGCACTTCTTTCTTCCATTACTCACTCCGGTTAAATGCTATTGGTAAAACTGAAATTTGTTGATGGGAGCTGCTCTTTCTCTTATGATTTGATTCACAGAGGAAGAAGACGCTGTTAAAGGAATATGAACAAAGTGGGAAGTCGTCAGTTTTTCTGGATAAACGGATTGGCGAGCAGAATGATTCGCTTGGTGAGTTCGATAAGGCAATATTGCGATCGCAGCGGGAGCGTCAGGTGAGTTTGAGTTGATTTTATAATTGCATTATTTTTATACTATTCTTCCATTTTGACTTGTTTCATTGATTATTGGGATTGTGAATGTCTTAGTGCTTGTTTTAATATTTCATATATGAGAGGTACTATGAAATATTTGTTTGGAAAAGACTTCTAGGCTTGTTTGAAATATAAAATTAAAAAAGGATACTTCTTCTTTCGGTTACAGCAAGGATACTTCTTGCCGTAACAGAGGGAGTATACACAAAGGTATGGTCAACTCAAATACGATATACACAAAGGTAATTGACGCATTTGAGTGGCAGGGCTTAAAATTTTAACTTCAGATGGGCATATAGCTATTCGAAGGAGTCCTTATTATCTAATTGAAATTGGGTTCTGTTCATTCTTTTAGATGAAATTCAAGAAGAAAAACAAGTATAATTTATCAGATGGTGAAGAAGATGAATTTGAAGTTCATGATGGTGGCTCTTTTCCAGAAAGGGATGATTTTGACGAGGAAGTAATACCTGATGGTGATGATGTTGATCAAGCTGATTATAAAAGTAAGTTTGCTCTCCTTTCGTTGTTAATGGTGTAAGTGTTTCCGTGTTCTTTTCAATATTCCATCAATGGTTTTGGTGTTTTTTGTGTTCTTTTTTTTAGGTATTCAAGATTGTCAGAAACATCCAGTTGTTGATAAAATGACATCACAAAAGTCGAAACAGTTTTGATTTAGGAGAAACTTGTTTATTCTCTAGTCTGAGTAAAAGGCCAAATCACAAAATAGAGAAAAAAAAAATAACCGCTTTGGCTTATTGTGTCTTTATTGTACACTTCCTATAAAGGTCAAGCCATAATATTCTATTTGAACTAGCTACTTTACCACCCTTAGTCTAGATAGTAAAAGAACCCTCACAACTTGGTGTTGTACCAAGCTTCCAAGTCAGCATGTTGCTTTAGAATGACAACATAGTGTTTACACAACCTAACATATTTCCAAAGGGAATCGATAAAGGGATAACTCTTTTGCTCACAAGGGACCTCCCAACCTAAATACTAGTATATTTACTTCATGATAAATTTGACTAAAGTTCTACATTTTTTTTCAGTGTTAGTTACCTAACACAAATTTGCCCTCCTCTTTCTTCCAAGTTTTCGATAGTTAGTGTTGAAAAGTAATAGTAACAGTATGAAACATAATTGGAGTTTTATACATTTGGCACAACCTTGTTATAAAGTTTCACCATTGTGATATTAAGAAGAAAAGCTGCTTGAAAATCTCTGGTTTTTTTATATGCGACAAAAGGATATGCAGCCCCATTCCCTGGAAAATTGGATATGAAGAGAGCACTAGACATGAACTGAATCAGGAAACTAGGCTGCAAAGTGATGACATTACTGTGAGCAACAACGCCAGAAATTTTTTCTCCTATTTTAGGTCTTTTAATTACTTATTGTATTTGATGAGAGAAAAAGTAATTTTGATTTAGATGCACAAGCGTTTCCATTTAGAAAGAACTGTGCTCTCCCGACAAAGGACTCTCTTCGGCAAAGATAGTCACTCATGCCTTTGTTTATTATTTCTTTATTTTTGGAAAGAAAGCTTTGTAACTGATCCAACAATCTCGTTTTTGAGATTTTTTTCAGGTGTGTTTTTGATGGATTATATTGTGTGTGCTGATAAAAAAAATTCAAAGTTTCTGTTCCTGAATATTTTTTTGTGGGAGTTGGGGGGGGATGGGATATTTATCGCTTGATATGAACACATCTACTTTTTATAGTCTGTGTGTGCTCCAAAGTTGTCAAAAGCTCTCTGGGCACTCACCTTGTTTGTCTGGCAAGGCAAGGTGCATCCTTGGTGCCTTACCTGACCCAAAGCTAGACGGCTTCACTGAGGCAAGCTGTTGGAGCAAGGTGCTTGGGATTTGCCTTGAGAAACAAAAAGTCTTGTATGATAGTTTTGGGTGGTAATCTATTATTTTGCCAAAACACACTTCACTTTTTACTAGAGAAGTAACCTAGTAATAGAAAATTGGTAGACCATTCTTCTCCGGGTTAAAGCCCACGATCCAATAAAAAAAAAAGACGCAACCTGTTGGCCTTGCCCTATCCTGTCAGTCTAGAAAAATTGGAGGAAGACAACAGAGGAGTTATTAACTTTCCTTACCTATGCTCACATAGGATTGTCTCTCTCCCTGCCATTTTCTCTGCTTCTTCTTGGTTAGCGTTTGTTTTTCCCCCGAGTTAGAGGTAAGGCTGTGTACACATTCTCTGGAGTTTGCACTTATGCACCCTTCCTCTCTCTTCTTTCTGTCTCTTGTTTTGTCCATCTTTGTTTTTTAACCTCTCATTCTTTGATTTCTTCCCCTGTTTACTGGTTGTTTTTTCCTTTTCTTCTTTGATGAATAATTTTCAAATTATTCTGATGATGGCATTAACAATGTGTAATTGAATTTTTGTTTCTTGGCAGAAACGCCTCCTATCTTAAAGCAGCTAAATACACTTGCTCCTGGGGAACCGTTGACCACTGGTTTGACAGAGGAAGAGCAAAATGTAAAATTTACTTTATTGGATATCATTTTATGTTTGTTATTTAAATTATGAGGAACTGATTTTCACTTGTCAAGTAATTGTTCCTATGGTTATCTATGCCTGTATTTCTATTGTCAAATATTAATGACTAGGTAGGGACTCATGACAACTGTTAATTGTGGTTAGAGTCACCAAGAGAAGTGTTAACTAATGTAGGACTTGGAGAGAGGTAGCGATAAAGAGTTTGATTACCATTCAAGATTCATCTTCCAATAGGTGAAGCTTTAATTGTGTGGAATAGTATATATTTATTTATTTATTTTTTGACAAAGCCATTGTTAAGAGTCTTAAAGTCTCTGTTCTTGTCATTTTTTTGTGGATCAATGGCATCTATTCATCTATTTGAACTGCACTATGTTAATTTTTTTTTCCTTAATTTCAACTTTATTGACTTTTTGGAGTAGGACAATACATTCCAATGTAAGTGATCTTTGTGATCATACAACACTAGGCCATAGAACAAGAGTGGGGGAGTTTTACCTTTATTCTCTGCCTTCCATGCTGTTGCCATTTTCTTTGTTAATACGGTCTGATGTATGCAATCTTTATTTTCTTGTCATTTTTTTGTTGTATCAATGGCGTTGAGTCATATATTTCAACTGAAGTATTTTAAATTTTTTTAACCTCTAACTTTATCGACTTATTGGAGCAGAGCAATATATTCTGATGCATATACTATTTGTGTTCAGACAACTCTTGGCCACAAAACAAGATTGCGGGAGTTTTGTCTATATTCCCTGTTTACCATGTTCTATGAGACTGCAACCCCCTCTAGGTGGTTTTTGGGAAGTTGGCTGACCTCCTTAGAGAAGCAGCAGAGCAGAATCCTTCGTGCCCTGAATGTTTTGTTTTGTTTTTTGTTTTTTTTTGTTTTTGTGACAATTCCAGCGGTGGCTTTCTTAGTCTATAGCAACTGCTAGATCAACAATATCTGAAGTCTGAATGCTTTGTGACTTGCACCTTTCATGTACAACTTTTCTCAATTATGTGGCTTATTATGTAGTATTTGCTATTTGTCTTATCTTTTTATGAGGGATCTTGTGGAATGGCTTTGCAGCTTTCCTTACATAGCAACTAAAGCATTTTCTTCGTCTCTTGCGTATATTTGGTTGAAAATTTGGGTCATCCTTCACCTCATTAATCAAGTATCAGAATGTTTCTGCTGCAGAGGCCCAAAAACAAGAAGGAGGTTATGAAAGAGATCATGCTGAAGAGCAAGTTCTTCAAGGTGGTTCCTTTTTCCTTGTAATTCATGCAATTTATGTTCATGCAATTGATTACCTGACACCAATTTTGAATTGGTCTATTGAACAACAACATGGTTTAGTTCTAGACTAAAAGTGCTTTGAATGTACCTAGGCAATTATATTTCTTTGTTTTGATAATAATTTACCCTATAATTTTAACGTTTGTAACGATGACAGAGATCTTCATGTGGCCATTGCATATGTTTTTGTTGTGTTGTCTTAGCCAATGAATTTTTTAATCTATGTTTATCTAATAAACAGCTTCTGTGCAACACAGGGTAAGCCAATGTATATGTGACTCAGACCCTACAATGAAAACCTAGTGCCCTGGGTTACCCTTCATAATCTGCTAGTAATTTTCATTTTCTTTTAAGTAAGTCTTACTGCTAGTAAAGGATGTCATAAAATTGGATATTGATATTTGGAATTTTTTATTCTTTTTTTTTTAAATGATCGTGATGCCTTCTATTGGAAGTCTTAAATTTAAACATTTTTCAATATATGCTCGATTGCTGCTAAGATTAGTGATCACCCGTAAAGTCCTAGCTTTTTTTAGAAGCTTTCTGCTCTCTGTTATTGTCAAACATATATGAAATATTAACATCTGATCTTTTTTTCTAGGTCCAAAAAGCTAGTGAAAAAGAGGAAAATGAGCTGTTGGTTGAACAATTGGATAAAGATTTCACATCATCATTGCAGTCACAGGCTCTGTTATCTCTTACTCGACCAGACAAGATTAATGCTGTAAAGGCTCTTGCAAACCAAAGCATCCCAAAAGAGCTTATAAAGAAAGATCACACATCTGTTCAGAAGAGTGATTTCTCCAAGCAGGTACCTATCAGAAAGGGGGTGGGAAAAAAATCTCCTAGTAGGTATAGTTGCTATAATGTCATTTTGTGTATCTGCCTTTGTATCATTATTTTTCTTCTCTGATTTTCTTTTGTTATTTTTCATCCGAGCATTTTGTTTCCTCATCGAATTTGTATATGCCCCCCCTCTTTCCATTTCGCTGACACATGCACACAAATGTCCAATCTCATGCATAAACACAAACAATGAAGTTGATTTTTCTTGCGATGCTGTACTTTTTCTGCATATTTCTTTCTGTTCTCTCTTTGGGTTCATCCTCCACTTAGTCTATCAACCTATGAGGGGAAAAAAGTTATAGATGTAATTCTGCATGCCGGCATTCTATTTTTGGTAGGCATCAAAACTAAAATCCTTGTTCTGTTTTTGACTGACAGGGACCACCTGATTCATATGACAAACTTGTTACAGAAATGGCTTTGGAGATACGTGCACGCCCATCAGATAGGACCAAGACAAGTGAAGAAATTGCTGAAGAGGAGCGAGAAAGACTAGAACTATTGGAGGTATGTTTTCAAATTCTTTCATTATGTACACAAATTTTTCTATGTTTAAAGATGGTCTTATTTTTAAATTGTTGTTAAAGATATTGTACACCCTTGTTCATAGTTTTTATTGCATGGCACATTTTGTATTTTAAAAACTTGTGTATATACATCAATAAGGTTAACTCTGATTGATGCATGTGTACAATGTATATTGATATAATGATTGATGTTTGTGTTTTTATTTTCATGTTCTCCATATGCTAGTTTTCTTTAGCTCTTTTTTGTTTTATGTTATTTTGATTGTGCTAACGAGTAAAATTTATTAGTGCTACCATGGGTGTTGCAAACAGTGCAAAAAGCCCATTAACTGCCAAAAATAAGCCTTTTGTTTTCCTTTTATGCTTTTCCTCTATAAAGAAGTGTTGAAGTAGACGTGAATTTGGTATTTGAGTTATGTTTCTGAATTCATGTCATGTCCAACTTATATAGTCCCTAGTGTAAATTTTAAGGTCAAAAAGTTCAGATTATGTGCTATCCTACTGATTTATTAATGAGAACTGACTAAGTTGTCTGTTTTAGAAGTTGTCGCCTTGTTTATCATCCCAAGACAGAATGAAGAGGAAAGTTGCACAAAAGTAGTCGGAACTATGATATTATAATCCATTCAAATGATTTATTTCCATATAACCTTTTTTTGGTTCATAATCTCAGCAAGAGCGCCAGAAGAGGATGCTTGCTCCTGATGGCACGAGCGATGATGATAATGCTTCTGAAGATGCCGAGGGGACATCTACTAAGATTTCTAGACCTGTATCTGGTGATGATCTTGGTGATTCTTTCTCTCCTGGTGGAAAACCTCGGATTAAGAAAGGGTGGGTTGATGAAATTCTTGAAAGGAATGCAAATGATTCTGACGAGGAAGATGGTACGTGCTCTGATGATTCAGAAGATGACAAAGCAGATGAGGAAGGGACAGAGGAAGAAAATGGGGAAAATGATGAGAAGGGAGAAATTTTTGAGGACTGCGAGCAGAGCGATGATGATCTTGGCATGGATTTTAGGGGGATTGAGGACGGAGAAAATGAAGGCCAGCTTAGTGAGATGGAACATAAATTTAATGAGATGGCAGATGCTTCTCAAACCATCAAGAGAAGGAAAACAGATCTCATTGATTCTGAGAAAACAAGAGCAGATGGCGAACTGCATTCGACTCAACCTCTGGACCTTCCCTTTAAAATTGATGCTCCCAGTAGCATGGAGGAGTTATGTTCATTGTTGGAGAACCGCTCTATTAAGGATATTGAGGTTGCGATCTGGCGAATTCGATGTTGCAATCCTATTAAAGAGAATCGGAAGAAAATGCAAGTATGAATATTTTTTGCTTTGTCATGTTATTAGCATCTTAGCTGCTATATTCCAGTCTGATACTGTATTCTATATATTCTCTTCTGTTTAGTTTCTGTTCCCTGCACTAAATTTAAGTTGGACTAATGCTGAACTCAAGAAATGTAGTGTGTTTCTTTCTCTTGAAGACTAGCTATTTAGCTTTTGTATTTAGAAGTGTCCTAGAATCATGGATGTAAATATTGGCCTATATATCTTAATATTAGGACTATCTGAGACTGAGAAAACCTAATGCCTATAAAATATTGTAATATGTCGCCAAGATGGCGACATATTGTTATATATCGGCTGATAAATTCGGCGAATTTTTTTATTTAAATTAGCCCATACTGACACCACTTAAAAAATACCCTCTTTCTTCACTCAATCCCCACTTCACAAGCAGTAGGATACACTATAAGGAGATTAAAGTGAGAAATAGTACACTAGTGCATAATTTAATTTTAAAATGTGATTCCATGGGTTAAATTATCTAAATTACTTAAAATATGTAAAATATGATTAAATGTGGTTAAATTTAATATTGATCTCAATTTTAATGTGGTTATAAAAAAAAGTTTGATACAGCTGATACTGATATGGCTGCGACCGATACCGATGCCGTTATATTTGTCCATGGTCTTGGTGCTATCATCCTTTCACCTGGTTTGTGGAAAAAAAATTGTGATTACTCTTTCTGTGTTTCTCATATAAAGTTATATCTTTGCAGGTATTTTACGGTCTGTTATTGCAATTTTTTGCAACTTTAGCAAATAAAAAGCCATTAAATTTTGAGCTTCTCAATCTCTTGTTCAAGCCACTGATGGAGATGAGTAGTGAGATTCCATACTTTTCAGCAATATGTGCACGTGAACGTTTATCGCAGACCCGGAAACGATTCTGTGAGGTTGTCAAAGATTCAGGTTGTGGCAATTAATTCGTTTGACCTTTTCATCTCCATTTTGTGCAGTTTCTTGTATCTGATCTGAGTTCTGACGCCTATGGCTGCACTCTTGTTTTTCCCCCTAAATCATGCAGAGAACAGCAGTTGGCCAACACTCAAGACTTTGTTTCTTTTGAGATTGTGGTCCATGATATTTCCATGCTCCGATTTCCGTCATCCTGTCATGACTCCAGCAGTATTGCTGATGTGTGAATATCTGATGCGTTGCCCCATCCTGTGTGGTCGAGATATCGCTGTTGGGTCTTTCTTATGCTCTATGGTTCTTTTGGTATGTCATCTTGAGCTTGCTCAGTCTTTCCTTTGTACTGCTGTTCATATTGCTCTAAATAGAACAGTTTGCCGTGAATTTTAGGATTGTTTATTAATCTGCAAGGTTCCATATCAATTGCAGTAATGGTAACATTCACTATGCACGCACCCTTTTAAAGTTTAGATGATGCTGATAATCTATATTGTTGTATCATATAACCCTGAGTTTTTTCAAATTCAAAATGATTGTTCTGAGGTATATATTCCTATGTGGAGTAATAATTCCTGAGGCATGGATCCTCATTGGAACATGGGTGCAAATTGTATTAAGATTAATGTTGTCTATATATTGTTAGTCATTTAATTATTTATTATCAGATATTGTTAGGTTAGAGACCTCTAGATGTTACCTGTTTCCAGCATTTTTCATTCTTGTTTGGGCACTTCATCATGCTTCAACTCGTTCTTGTCTGTTTTTAAGATGAAGTTAGTAAATCCTAATTAAATATTATATTTTGGTATCATAAATATCTTTGTTTTGGTGTACTTTAATCATGTTCCCTCCTTTTGTTGTGATTTTGGAACAAATAAACTATACACTTGGTTTGTTAAATTAGAAATGATGTGTTATCTCTAGCTATGCTCTTATGTCTTGAATTAGTAGTTCTGGCATCTGATTACTTGTGTTAGAATTAAAATCTGGCACCACCAACCATATCTGCAAATCATCTCTAAGGTTTCTGCTTCTAACTAATGGAAGGCCTCGTTATATTATGGGATTTAAAATCAAGCATTTTCTTCAACATTGATGAGAGAATGTGTGCATGTGACTTTATATTTTTCTCAGATAGCAGATGTGTACCTTGATTAATTCATGATTTTAACCTAAACCCCTAGGTGACTAACCAAACTCACAAGTTCTGCCCCGAAGCTCTAATGTTCCTCAAGGCTTTGCTGATGGCAGCTATCCATAGAGATTCAAGATCATGTCAGGACACTGAGGTATGAGTTACATATACCCCTGCCTGTGATTTTGAACTGCCTCTAGGGGCAGGAATACTACAATTTAAATCTTTTTTAAAAAAATTAAAGGGGGGCGGGGCAATTTGAAGCTACCTTGGATTTCTATTTTCACTTTGTTGATTATGCTTGACAATATGATATATTTGAAGAGATTGACTTGTTTAATTGGTTTTTGCATCCATCAGTTTTACCATATCCTGGAATTCAAAGTGCCAAGGTCTTTGTTATGTATACAAGAACACGTGGACGAGATCATTCCTCTTGACTTCCTTGAGATTATGAACTTGCCTGAGGATTCATCCTTCTTCAGTTCTGACAGTTTCCGGTTAGTATTGCTAATATCACGTAATTTTACTGATATGCAGTTCTGTGTAGAACTCTAGATCCTTCATATGCAGTAATATTTGTATCTGTTCGTATGGGTGCTCTTGTAACAAATTCTTGGAGCTCCCAACTGCTAAATTGGAGATCATTGAAGCAAATATCGGTTGATATATAATCGTAGCGGCCTTCCCTATACTGCG
This sequence comes from Nepenthes mirabilis, assembly GCA_025585075.1. Classification (NCBI taxonomy): domain Eukaryota; kingdom Viridiplantae; phylum Streptophyta; class Magnoliopsida; order Caryophyllales; family Nepenthaceae; genus Nepenthes; species Nepenthes mirabilis. Next base: position 5,251 of record JAODPA010067781.1, on the reverse strand, counting down.
ACAATACTATGTTATGTTTTTATGTTATGTATCGGCGATGTGTCCCTGTCAACTTATAATTTTTAGAAATTATTTTCTTAATAATATATCCGATTTTGATACGAAATGACCAATATGTCCAATGGCAGCGATTGATATCGATATTTTCATCCATGTTGGAGGCACTTTTTTGTTCAATTGGTGATAAATCCTTATCAACTCTCATATTGGAGCTAGGAAGCCAAACATGATCTCTAGCAAAACCAGTGCTGTCAAATGCTTTAGGCACCCTAAGGGCACAAGTATCCTGTAATGATCGAGGCATTAAGTGCTCACCCGGGGGAAGTGTGGCACTACAACCTAAAAGTTCTGGCTATTTGGCACATTCAAGACTTAAATCACAACATTAATAAGATAACATGAAATATTGTAAAAGCACAGATTAGTTAAGACTTGAATATAGAAACATTGCCATCGAATTGAACGATTGTAATGTAAGTCGTGGAACATGTTGTCTTCCTCTGTTGTTTTTTTGGTTGCTGGTCAGAAGAGCTGTTTTCATCAAATCACAACATTAATGCAAGATTTTTTTTCTTTACGTGATGGTCTACTGTAAGCTGGTCCCCTATTTTTTTTTCCTTGTTCCTTTTTAAGTATAATAATGCAGAACAACTCAAACCTATCATCTAGGAGTTTGTGCTTCTTAAGGTACACACGGAGAACCTAGGTGAAGCTACTTCACTTTGGCCCTATTGAGGTGCTAAGGCTATGCCTTGCTTTTTAACTCGGAGAGTGCCTGATGGGTTTTGACAACACTGAGAACACTCGGGAAATCTTTTCCTATGTTTGGGGTTCAATTATTTAAAAAGTGTAGTTTAAGATAAGATATTTGGGACTTTATTACATAGGAGATTTTCATGGAATGGGATTGAATAACAGACGTGAATAACATGGAAATGGCTTTCTATTTGTAATGTAATGACCCAGCCCAAACCATCTTGCTACAAAGGCTAACCCGAGCCTAAAAAGAGGAAGTACTATTGCCAAAGGGTGAGCCTTTTTTTACCTTATGAATTAATCTCAAATTCATCTTGTGCACAAGGTTACTTTTTTAGTTGGCCCACATACAGGGATCATAATCTAGATATAAAGTATACATGGCATTAATAAAAATATTGACTGATATGTATCAAGTTGGCCCTCTTATATCGATATTTTATGATACTGTAATAATAATATTGTGATATATTACTGTATTGGTTATATATAGGCTAATATTTACAATATCAATTGATACATTTTATATTTAGTCGATATATCGGTAGATACAATCTAGTCAGTTTATGATTCTCATAATTTATTTTCTAATATGTTTAATACCGATACATATTGGTCGATATGTCTAATATTAATATGATTGTTACTTATACTGATATTAATACCGATACCAATATTTTATCCATGATACATGCATTTTTGTTTTAGTTTTATTTTCTCTGGCTCATACTAAAGTACATGTATATTCCATGCGTATGTATTGTGCTTGGCTGATGAGATATGTCTGCGGCTCATCATTGAGAATTGGCTGATTGTTTTTGTTGTATTAGTCAATTTGTTCCCCTGTTGGATGTCCCTGTTCCGAGAATGTTCACCATTTAACTGCATAAATGAATCAAAATGCAGGGCCAGCATGCTTGTGTCCTTAGTTGAAACACTAAAGGGATTTGTGAATGTTTATGGAGAACTAAGAGCTTTCCCTGAAATATTTCTGCCTATTTCAAGACTATTGCTTGAAGTAGCTGAGCAGCCAAACTTGCCAAGCCTTTTGCAGGATGAACTCCGATGCCTTGCTCAGCTCATTACAAAGAAGGCTGATGAGCATCACAAGCTGCGTCGACCGCTTCAATTTCGGAAGCAGAAGCCAGTTCCTATAAAACTACTAAACCCAAAGTTTGAAGAGAAGTAAAAATGCCTCACTATCTCCCATTTATTTTGTAAAATCATTCATTAGCAAAATCGTGATATATTATTGTATCGTCGATATATTGGCTGATATTTTCATTTATATATATTTGCTTATATTGTCTGATAGTGACGACACTTATGAAGCCATAACCCATACTGATATTTTCATTTATGTATCTAACTGATTACTAGTGTATGCTATTCTGCAGTTTCGTGAAGGGCAGAGATTATGATCCAGACCGCGAACGATCGGAGTGTAGGAAATTGAATAAGCTTTTGAAACGAGAAGCAAAGGGTGCTGCTCGGGAACTTCGGAAGGATAATCGTTTCCTATTTGATGTGAAGGAAAGAGAGAGGGTGCAGTTGGAGGAGGAAAGAGCAGAGAAGTATGGGAAGGCTAGAGCTTTCCTCCAAGAGCAAGAGCATGCTTACAAGTCAGGGCAGCTTGGAAAGGGGCGGAAGAGGAGGAGATGAGCTAGGTTTTCTTGGCCAGCAAGGTAAGTTCAGTTTGTTCTATGTTGTGAAAATTTTCATACTATTTGGTTGGTTTTGGAAAAGCTCTCTGCTGTTGGCCGTTGATGTTTAACAAAATGACTCCTTATGCTATCAGAAGTTTGTAGAATCGTGAGAAAAGATAAGGGCAAACACTACGGATCCCCTGACTGTTAAGGGCCTGATAGAACAAATTGCACTTTTATCCGAAATTGCCAATATGGAACCCCAAAAAGCCCAGCAACGGACATTTTACCAATCCCTGCTTTTATATGTTTGAGCTAAGAAGGGTGGATGCTAATATAGGACACGTACAAGATATTGATATTGACACGCTGATGCATTAAGTTTGGAAAATAAGGACATGTTGAGAATACGATAACTGAAATTTTTTAGTTTATTTATGAAGATGAGAGCATAATTTATGTATAACAGTAGTTTATACTAAATTAGCAATAAAAAATACATATTGCTCGTTTTCTCATTCCAAAAATATTTTTTTAGTATACAGGTCATCAATAATCCAATATAAATGAGTTGTATTATAATATATTTAAAAACTGTTTAAATTTTTTCTAATTTATATTGCAAAATCCAAAATTTTAAACTATAAGATTTCCCCATATGTCCCAAATGTGTGAAAAAAGTGTCAGGGTAGAAAAAGTTATAGCTGTGGGTGCGTGTTGGCGCTCGTTACAGTTTGAGTAACTTCATATGCATTCTATTGTCTTATTTGTCTTTTTATTTTAGTACACTTAATATGGAAGTTCCTAAAAAGTATGGACATCGATATAGTACACGATATGATGAGAATGCAATACATTGAGGTCACATTAATTGATATTGATATTATTTATAGTTATGAAGACATAATTGATTAATATCATTACTTTTTACCAAATTATCAATAAAAATATATATTTCTTGTACCATCATCCAAAAACATTCAAAAGAAGGATTAGTATACAAGTGGCTAATATAAAGGAGTTACGATAAAAGAGGAAAATCATAAATAGGAGTTTGCAAGATGTTCGGGGCCTAGGTTTTTATTATTTCTAGATTACCAAGTAATTTCAATTTTTTTTTTTTAGTTTATAGTAAGTATTCTATTTGTTTTTGAAAATTATAAAATTTCTCAATATATCCAAATATGTCTTTAGGTAAAAATGAAAAATAATAACATTTTCTCTTGTGTCACAGAGTAAGCTAAGTGTCCATCAAACATGCACATTCTTTCTTTTCCTTTATAAATTTTATTCAACTTCATATTCTAACAATAATAAAGTTGTAAGTTTCATTAAGTTGGGTCGGTTATATGAATCTGTTCTCTCAATTCTACTCAATTCTTTGGTTCAATGTCCTCTAAAATTATATGTCAAGTCATTTTTATCCATCTCTAAGTCTTCATAAGTTCACCTATTAATCTTTCCTCATTTCACAAATAATTTGTCTCTCTCCATCTATTTCATTTGGTCAAGGTTTAATAGTCATAAATTATCTTGATGTCATCTCTTTATCTTATCTTTTGTAAGTGTAAACTCTAGACATTTAGGATATCATCGTTCTTCATTTAATTTTTTAATTTGATTGTCAAACATTCAAATTCATAAAATGTATTATATCTTATTACTGTTTTTTAAAATATTCCTATCAAATTTGGATGCTTTTATTGTTGTTATATTTGATGTCATATTCCATGTTTCAGGTTACTCTGCCTTTATTATAATTTTCTTCTTAGCAATTTCTTTCTATCAGGCATTGATGACCAGTTTGCGGGAGCTGAATGTTGAAATTTTTCTGATTTTTGACAGCAATTTTGTCATATTGTTGTTATTTGCCTAAATTTAACTTGTCGATCAATGTCTAAGTTCCTTTTTTTTAAAAAAAATCTGTATTCTCTGCTGCAGAGGTTCATCGCAGTGCACCGCAAAGACAGTGACCATGTAGCTGTCTTCTTGTTCGGTGTTCCCGGCCACCTCTAACACTAATTTTGACCCATTGTCCAAAGCTGAAAGATAATTCATTCGTTCAACATCATCTGTTACAGAGAGAGGTAACATTGCATGGAATTAAGGCTTGCTTGTGATGATAGTTGAAGTTGCTGTTCAAGAAGTAGAGTTATTATTATTTTTTGAGTCAATTTTATTTTATTCTGTCAAATGTATCGATCAGAACTCTGCATTTACTCGGCACATAATGCTGATTTTTAAGAGTTTTTCAATATGTGTGGCCTATGCCGTCAACACAGGTAGAGATACGTCAATTTATTTATAAAGTAAGGATGATTATGGACTAATTATGGCAAGCAAATAAGGGTCTATTTCTTGTTATCACAGTGCAAGTCATGGAAATAACCAGCAAGGTCCTCCTAAAAAAAGCCTTGCCTGCTGATATACCCATTGCCGCCTGGGGCTTTCTTCATGGCAGTGCCTCCGGTTCCCCATTTTCCAGAGCCATGCTGGGTGGCAGCTGGTGGAGCACCACCTGCTTTGCCTCTAGAGGAGTCTCTTCTGCCGCCCATTTCGGTGATCCCTCGGGTTAAGCTATAGCATTATTTGGGGAGATGCGTAGTTTATACGGGGAAGAGACCCTTTGAGTTATGTGACGTTTGTGCATGGGGAAACGGTGTATCGTGGTTAATTGCCATGGTTATCAGGCATAACTACTCTGTAGTGTGTTTTAGATCGGTGCCGTGCATGGAGACACAGTGGAGCTGCGAACTCGTCTCTTAAATGAGTGAGATTCAAATGATAACATTTAAACCATAAAAATTACTCTCAAAATAGTTATATTTTTATTTTTTATAGGTAGATGT